>JAGDQP010066017.1:0-11338 GCA_022664845.1 Lepisma saccharinum | reverse complement strand
GTATAGTTGGTGTTTGAAGAAGATGAACCGTAGACGAACATCACGAACAAAGAAAATAAAATCTACTGAACTTGTGTGCTATTTCATTTGTCATTCGTATTATTTTCAGAAGGCTGCGCCCTCTGGCGAGCCTCTCGAGTTCCTTAGGTTGGGAGCCAAAGTCGTATAATCTACTGTTACAGACAAATGCGGTATCCTGAAAAGGCCGCTAAAAACGACTGTTTAAGAAAACCGGAGAGAGAATTCGAATTTCAGCTCTCCAGCTATTGGTTTAGGAAGTCAGGAAATTCCCCTTAAAAGGAATTTTGTTTGAATGGTCTACTTGTTGTCTACTTGTATTCTCAATTGGTCTAAAACTGCACACAATTTTGTTCTATATTATCATAAAATTTCTGGTAATTCGTTGGGGGAAAGGGGGACCAGGCTGAAAGAAACGACACAGTGAAATTCCTACGGAAAATCAACGAATTAATAATTTTATTTCATTTTTCCTTCAAGGAAAAGCAGCATTCTTAAATATCTAGGATTCGAAATGGAAGGAAACACTGATTCAGAAAATTACACTCTCTGGTAGCTATTGAACCTATTAAGAATGTCGATATCTTTCCAGGAAAATTTAAACTTTTGAGAATACTGAGCTGATGCCCAGTGAAAAATTAATACTGTAACTAAATCAGAGATGCGAAACTAGATTCTTTCCCAATAGTCAATAACATGAGAATGCCTTTCCTGTGATCGCTATCACATAACATGATCTGCTTTAGTTAATTTGTGGTAAATGTTCTCGAATATGTTTAACCCTACGTTGCATTATAAAGTTAAATTATTTGAATTTTGAAAGCGAACACTCGGAAATTGTTCATTTCTTGAAATAAATAAATATGATAGCGTTGATGGGAAAGTTACAAGTTACTATGATACAGATGTCCAAGTGTGGATTCAAATAACTTTTGAGTTTGAACTTAAGACGACAAAACTTGTAAAACTTTTATTGATATTATTGGTGCGCAAATAATTACGTGGCTTCTTCAATAAATTTTGTCTCCTATGTTATAACATTTTATTAAATGAGGGAAGTTTATAATGTTACATTCAAATTATAGGTTAGAATATCCTCTTTTAAAGGGTAATATCACTTTTTGATCTAGTCCCCACCCGCGTCGATACACTTCCGCCATCGGTGCACTAGTTTCTGTATACCTCCAGAGAAAAATGAGGTAAGTTGTTGACGACACATGCTGCATATGGGTAATCCTGCATGGACGTTAGCATGGTAAGGAGATGGATAAGGACCGTATGTACCCAGCTACTTCCACCTTGTAAGACGAACAACACACTGGACGCCATATCACTGCATCCACTCGAGAGGTGTTGTGACGTGTTGATGACTTGATTTGTTGGAATCGCCGCAGAGGGAGACTTTAGAGACATTTGCAGCATATCTCTTGAAAAAAGTGTATTACATCATCAACAGTGAAATTCGGTTCAAAGGATGTGTTTCGGGTGGGTTATTCGTCAGATAACAAACGAAATTAAACAAGCCCGCGTGCAAATATTTGTACAAAATTTGGAGCAACACGAAACGGAGGGAAATTTCTATGTGTGTCGTATTGTCACCAGACCTAGCGCCTTCTAACTTCTGATTCCTTACAAGCTCAATGTTGTAATCTCCAGTATCGATCCCCACAACATAATTCTCATCCGCCTGCTTCCCCAGTATCGATTCGCAGTTCTATAATATTAATCACGGGATTTTTGTTAAATATAACTCTATTTCAACTTCTCGCCTCAAACTTTTGTTTTTAATACGTTGAGTTTTCAATTCACGACCAGTATTTCTATTAGACAGTACAGGTGGTAGAAATTTTTAGAAACAAGACATTACATAATGTTGTTTACTCTTTGATAATTCTCTTATTTCAAATTATTTATGAGCAACTCACAAAATTAAATCTTCCACAATAGCATTCATTTCATTTTTAAACTAGAGAAACACGTGGAATACTTGGTAAAGTTTATTTGCTTTGCGTTCAAAGTTATTTTCAATATCAAAAGCATAGAAAAGCTTCCAGACAGTTAGTTTACTCAAAACCACTTTTGCTTTCTATTTCTTTATTCGCTATACCGGTACATTTTGAAAATCTAGTTTACATGTAATTCTTCATAACTGTTAACCAGTGATTCCGCCAACAACTATGGGAGATTAACCCCTAAATTCTCGAGAGTATCCCTCCCCTTCAACTTAAAACTTTTTACGTCAAAACTCGATAGTGAACGTGCAAAACTACACTTAGACCCTCCCAATTTTGACTTTACACTCCCCACAGGGTGAAAATCCTGGCGGAATCTCTGCTGTTATCCATCGGTAAGGCTTGTCCACTTAGAGGGTTACACCCTCTTTTGGGGACGGTTTTCTCTGGAAAGAAGGACTGAGATATTCGGGATTGTCTGAGAAATGCATTTAAGAATTCTTTATTTAAAGAAAGCATCACATACTGTGGTATTAACGATTTTACATCCGAATGATACATGGTAGTTAGATTTAAAAACATGAACTGCAAACACGCCACAACACAAGGTTTGTTGTTAGTCTGCACATACTGGTTATCATCTTTTCCCGATGCAAACGGGAGCGCTAATGCAAGTTTGTAACCTATTAGCTATAATAGGATTATCTACTTCTCAATCGATCAAATTATGTAGTCGGATAGCATTGAATGGTTTAGTAGTAAGTAATGATTGACAGATAGTAGCCAGTATCTTTGTGATAACTGATATTCTTATTAATATGGTATATCCAATTACACCTTGCTCGGGTCTCAGTTTGCTTAAGGGACTTTGGTGGGCTTATTGGTCACATTGGGACAAATATATAAATAAATTGACACTACTAGAAAGCACAATGAAACTAATGGTACTCTGTGGGTACATAGTAATAATCTCCGATGTCTGCACTGCTGACATCTATGCAGGGACATCTATGACATCTATGCAGGGATTAATGTGGACTCGGGAGGGTTGAACCAGAGCTTTCTACAGTAGAAGGCTTAATTGTACTATGTGGCAACGCAGCATCATGTGAAGCCTGTCGGCTGGTATAGTACGTCGATTGCTGTGTTAACTATGATTGGGAACTTAGGAATGGGTACGAATAAATCGCCCGCAAACTGTTGAGTTTAAAACATGTTGTGAAATATGTTTCATGTGATTTCAGATTCATCAGTTTCGTACGAGGAGGATCATAAATTGTTTTTAGACTACTTCAATTCGAGGCACATTGCAACAATCTGGAGACGTCCAAACTATTTTTTGTTTAAATGGGATTATGTTGATTTCTTCACAAGGTTCATACTTATGAAAGAGACCGTTTAAGAAATAGTTCCTCAAATTGATGACAGCTTGGAAACATCTACTAACAGTCACACTTTTCATACTGTTTACTATTTTCTGTCGTAATTACTACTTATTTTTTTATAGTGGGAGCCGCTCCATTGTAATCGCTTTGCACTACTTTTCATATCTGATGTAATCTAAGTTCAATTAACGTAGAATATAGAAGATGTAAAAGTAGGTGAAAAAATGTGTATAGAAACCGTGAAATTATAACAATGGAGCAGTCTCACTTGATTTCTATCTATTTTGTAACATGCTGACTATGATACTTCGTTTTATTAATTTTAATTCGCCCCCTTATACATAGCATATAAAGTTATTTGTTACTCCTATGAATACGCCCCGTAAATTTTAGAGACTTACGCCTCGTAAAATTAAAGCTACCTACGTAAATAGTAAATTTAGTTGTTTATAGTTATACATATCAAACTTTACAACAAAAATATATCCGAAAACATATTTCTACATCAGAAAGAAATGATAGGGCGTCTTTCATAGCTCTACTCATTGTAAATATAAAATTTTGTTTATACTTTTTTAATATATTACTTACTTTCAATTGATCCTCTTCTCCTTAAGTCTCCAACATCATTCGACCAACATTTAAAACACAAAAATGTCATAGATAATTTAGACATAGGACCTACAAAATTATGTGAATACACGTCATGATACCCGCGCAGTCAGTCGTTTGGGCAATGTTGCCATGTTTCAAATCTCCGGCCTTCTACTGTAGAAAAAGGTTCTGGTTGAGCCCACCTACTGATTTTCTAGGAAGGGGATCCACGCACAAATTTTATCGCACGCCATGAATCTTGTATTTCTATATATTTTATACCATGAACACAATACTTCTGACGACAATTATGCGATAAAATTTGGTCAATTACGAATGAATGACTAGCATGGGATATAATTGTTAAAAACAGATATTTGAATGAGAGTCCTCCCACCGATTGTCTAAGAATTTAATTCCTGTATGTACCTTGAAAAAAAAAACTTCTGAAATTCCTATCTGGTGTGGCCCATCACTGTACCCTTAATTTCATCTCACGGAACTGTATCATGTTTCTTTAAATATTATGTTTGTTTTTTTAACAGTTCTATGCGCTCAGGTCCTTTTTGAAAACGAAACAGAACACTCTACCGCTTTTGGCAGAAATGAAGTCATTGCAATAATTTTCCTGTAAATTGACAATAGTATTTGTAGCCTTGACAACATAGACACAACAACTCTTACTCTTCAAATAATATAACTTATGATTTTATGAATTATTCATTAAAGAAATTTTCACTTAAACTCCAAAGAAAGACCAAATTCTATTGGATTCAGTCGCTTACCAATGTGATATCAAAACGTAGATTGGATGCAGTATTGCAGTTCAACTTAGCTGTTACTAAACACGTGAAGTATTGGTGTCTCAAGAATGTTGCCTCTTGTCCATATAATCTGAAGACTGTAAAGAAATGCTGTAATAAGGAATGAAAGGTTTTGTATAATTGGAGGAATTAAGGGTATTTATTTTATCTGCAAAATAATGCAGTTCTCGTTGTACTGACTACGAATACCACACACGCATTTCGAAACTGTACTCATTCAAAAGTCCTACGATTACTATCTGTTCCGTGAATTGGCTACCAAAGTAAGTTCTGAATAAACCTTGTAAGTTACTAAAATATTCAACATATTTCAGCTAATTTCTGAGGATTAGCATGTATACCTTGCACAGATACAATCGTACCGAAGCATTATTCATGATTGCATTTTTGAGCAGTGAAGAGTTAAACTGATCGTAATCATCAGAAATTGTTAATTGGACATAAGTTTTATAGTAATTTTGTAATTGCTGATTATATATACATGTAGGTACATATACATGTATACATTCCTTTTTCGCTTTAAATCTACTTTGCAAATTCATGAATTACAATATCACTATCCAACTAAAGTTTTAAAATTAAATAAGCATGTCTTTATTATGCTGTTTTCAGTGTCATCTATGGCCAACTTTTAGGAATTAATCAAAATTTCGTTAAAAAATTAAGAAAAGTAACATCTTGATTAATTTGGATAGCTGCAATTTGCACTGTAAGCATAATAATAATAACACTAAAAACTTTCGAATGACACCAATATTAGAAATAAGACTATCTATAGTGGCATCTATGGTCGTTTACTCGTAAACAAAACATTAATTAAGAACGTATTGGAAGAGTTAAGTATAAACTGCATAACATATAAACTAAAAGCAAACTGAGGTATAGATTATTGGATCAAAGGAAGTGCATGAAACATTAAAAAAATGAAATACAAAAATTCGGATTTTAGTATTTGGAAAGTATTGTAAATAAGGATAATAACTGAAAGAGGAAAGTATTTCTGTATACCAATAAATCAATAGTAGATAAAAGTTTATTAATAGTTTTGTTTGAAGGGTAAAACATGAATTTTATTAGGAAATAATTGGAAACCTTTGAAATATTATCGTGTAGGTAACTAATGAAAAATTGTTTTTATGCAAGAAGTTGCGTAATAACCCATTTGTTGTTAATGAATGGGAAAGAATAATCTGTTAATAATGCAACTGGTATTGTGAAAGAGAACACTACATAACCTTAACTTTATCCGTAAAAATAAATCAAATCAAAGAATAACAACATTGATTATAGTTTTTAAATGAAAATAAAATTGATTAGGGCATTGTTTACTTTAAAATCGTTTTCCTCAGTTTCGCCAATTTGATGCTGGGATGATATTTAACAACCGTTGTCATGCTCCTGTCTAGTAATCTTCCGAACTTTTTATTGACAAAAGGACCTATCAATTTCTGAGTCATCCGGATTAAAAATGGCTGCATAAACCAAAATCTGAAGTTAGTTTCTCTCTGCCACCTTTGATGAAGACGCTAGAGGATGTTAAAGACAGGCGGACGTGAGATGAAGTCCCATCATGTACCAGGACTGTTTAGTCGTAAGCTAATCTCAACCAACTCCCACCTTTTTTCACTACAGGTGTCTCTTATAATCTTATGAGGTAAGTATAAACAGTACTTGGAAAGCGAACTATGACATGTGATTCCGTGGAGTAGTGACTACATCGGATCAGTGTGTTAGTGGTCCTCGGTTCGCCCCCCCCCGGGGGGTAACCTTCTTTATTTTTTTTAAAAGAAGTTCATTGTTTTTCTTTCTTTCTGTCAAGGCTATATCAACCTTGACTCTTGCAAACTAGACTGCTTCCTTCAACTCTTTAAATATCCTTTGGTTTGATCTGCTAAGCTTGCGATAAGTTAAATAAGCTTGTGTCACTTTTGAGTCAGGTCTAGTTTGTTATGTGGGGAACTGTTTCCTCGGGAAGCTTGCAGGAGATTTCCATTGAATTGATGAAGAACAAGAAGGCTGGATACATTTTTACATTCTTTTCTTTAGTTCACAATGGTTTATGGTGTCTTCAAATCTTCCAACGTTAATTTAACTCATTTCCCGATGTCATAGAATGATGACATTTTGCACAGCGACGTAAGTCGGGTGACAATACAATATTCCATTGTTACTTTCAAATATTTCTATATATTTATATGTTTTAAAAGCATATTTTAATATTTGTTTTTAATACATACTTCTTTATCCTATAATAAATACTAACCAGCAATGATATGGGGTTTTACTGGTTGCCGAACACTTTAGGATTTGGTTCACAAAATAGCTTGAGAAGAAAATTTAAAAAAAAAGCTGTTTAAAGACATTCTTTCTTAAACAATTCGTACTAAAAAGTAAAAATAATAATTTTGTTTATGCATGACTAATATGAAAAGTATGGGGCGCTCTCTCATATACATCACTTTATGTATACTTGAATTGGCACGCCTCATGCTTTTCTTTTTAGTCATGCATAAAGAAGATTATTATTTTTATTTTTAGTAGGAATTGTTTAAGAAAAGAATGCATTTAAAATGCTTTTTGATTATTTTTTTTTATGGTTAAGTAGTGTGAAAATGAGCTAATACTTGTTTTTCTTTATGGGTCTTCAATATTTACGAAATAATATATTATTGCTTTCTATTCTTCTGTGCCTTGCATGTCTATAATTGAGGCGCTTCTCTAGTTTGTTTGTTTGCCTTTGCAACTAAGAAGAGAGAAACAGCCTGTTGTCTCATAAATAAACTATCTTTTCTTTAGTGAGGTGTCAGATATAACTAAAAATTTGAAATACACAGAAATATTGTCCGTGTCGTGAGGAGGACGCGAACCCAGATCTCTGAGCCGCCGATCGGATGTTTCAACCATTACATAATTACAGCATGGTCAATTTTCTGTGTATATTGAACACACTTCGCCCTTGAATTTAATCAACCTACACAGAAGGTGCTGAAATCAAGGCACTATAATATATACGGATATTTTTATTGAGGGAACTTTTCTGCAATTCGCGCAAAAAAAAAGTAATTAGATGGTGATTCCTTTAAACAAAACGCTTATGTATGATAATTATTGAAAAACTACAAGGGAAAATTAACATGTTTTCTTCTCCTAACATATTCCAGTTTTGATCTGCTTGTCATACAACTAATGAACATTAGAATCTCACTCACAAATTTGGTTTAACTATTCCTACGCTCCATACAACATAGAATCAAGAATATTTTTATCTCATAAAATTCTGAAAAATTTACTTGAATTTCAGGAATATTTACAGGAAGCGCTTGACGTTAGGAAGAAATAACACTACCTGAAATATCCCCAATACGAGGAAAAGTCAGCAAATAAGTTACATTGATAGCGATAACAAGAAATAGCCATTAGTATTTTCGATAGGTATCACCAGGTAGCAGCACAATTAGTGTTTCGTATTATGTGCATTCACGGAACTAAAGTAGCACTAAGCGCTAAGAGAGCATTTTAATCGTATTGGTTGCTACCTATAGGCAAACCAATAAGATTCAAGCGCTCTCTCAGCGCTTAGTGCTACCTTAGTCTGTTGAATGCGCCCATTGAGTCAGTGAACAGTACCACCGATAATTGAAAGCGTGTCAAACGTTTCGCGGATAACAGACGTCCGTACGTGGATGAGGCAGCAGCCCAGACTTTAATTATAGAATGTAAATGATAGTGTATGATTTACTATCTATAGTATGAATTACTTTCTATATGCCTTGACGTATGAATTACTTTCTATAAACAACTGCAGTAGAAAATACAATCAGAGACTTTCATTAAATAATAGTACTTCCCTCGCGCCAGGAGATGGAACCCTTAATAAGGAAAGAGAGGGAGCAGGGAAAGTTAAAAGATCCATTCAATTCACCACTTTTAGGGGTGAAAATTGCCGCGTTGACCTTCATAACTTTCTCCCTTCCTGCTGTATTTTCCTTACAAGCAATCCTCTTATGAGTTTTTTAAATATAGAAACTGACGTGGTGGTGTGCGCGCGAAAATTTACGACGCATATACCTATTCACTTCGAAGAGCTGAAACAAACTGATGCGCCCTCCCCTCCACTTCATGGTCGAATAATCAGTAGCTTCGTCACACTATTTCTGCTAAAACCCATATCCTGGCGCGACCACTATACCTTTTTTAAGTTTTCAAACTACCTCTCACATACATGAAGTGAGTAAATTTTTGGAAACTTCTTTACACTTAAACACGAACCTTCTTCTCCGCACAGCATAAGTCCCTAATCAGTAGTTCTTAACCTCTTTCTGTTCGCGGCACGCTGTCTTTTACAGTGCGTTCACACGGCACACTAACGTACGAGTTGCCAACAATGCGGGAGAACTTGATCACTAATTACCGACCGGGTAACCGTGCGATCTAAGGCGTTAGGCCAACGGCTCGAAGGTCCCGATTTCGAGTCCCTGCAGGAGCATGGGTATCTTTTAACTAGAACGAGGCGGATAATCGTGACGGGCCGAAGTCAACAGTTACTAGACTGGTCCATATAAAATAAAGTAAAAAAGTTTGATCAGTAATTGTAAGGCGTATACAAGTCAATAATTTTCCTGTAGAATAAATATGTCTTGATTCTTTTTCAAAATAAATATTGAGCTAAATTATTTTAATTTCATTTACCAGCAAAATTACAAATTCTCAGAAGTATCGCTGCACACTTAGCAAATTTCGCGGCACACAACACCAGTTGAGAACAACTGTTCTGCATAGTGTCTATGTAAAGAAGCGTCTCCAGTGGGCACAATGACTAAAACACTAGACTTCCAATGAATGGAAGAAAATATATTTCACTAATGAATGTTGACGATATGTTCGGCCTTGGTCTGGGCAGATGTTCAAGTTGCTTTGTGTACCTCATCTGCTGTCAGTCATGGTTTAGGGTGTAATGTCTGTCTTCGGGCCTGGGAACCTTTATGTAGCAGGGGGGAATAATGCAGTAAGACATACACTAAGCGTTCCTCAAAAGCAACTACTCCCACAAATTGTAGCCTGATTTGGTGCGGACCCATTCACCTTATGCATGATTGAGTGCCCTGCCACCAAATTAACAATGTAAATAAATATTATTAATGTTGAAAAGCATACGTGACATTTAATAAAATGAACAAGGGTTTCAATAACAGTAAATATAATTAATTTTAAAAATATATGCCCATGAAATTTTATACAAGAACAAAAACTTAAGAAAAAAGAATTCTGGGTCTATTAATTTGAACACATTATTTTAGTTGACTATTAAGAAAATAATGATAATTTTTATTTCCTTTTCGTAGTGTGTGAGATGATGTAGTTTGACACTGTTTTACACAATATAGAAATATGTTCAGTGGCCTTGTTTCACGAAAGTTAGGAAATTACATTATCAAATGCGTTAATTTCAAGGAATAGGAATAAGGTAACAAAATTCAGACCTTGAATTTGCAAGACCGATACACACGAGAACTGAAGTCTGCATTACGTGACGAGAACGACTTTTGAAACTGCGAGACGAGAGTTTCTTCACTTCTCGTCTTGTCGTCTAGGAGACCATTTGTTTATGAATGCAAGGTAACGTTTGGAAACCACACGCTTAGACCTATTCACATCCTTACACATTTAACGTACATGGAAGTTATTGAAAGTTGAATCATTTTATACATGTAGTAGATTTTCAAGAAGTCGAATATTTTTTTCAATGTATGTAAGAAGTAAGACAAGACTGTAAAGGCTGTTAAGACTGTAAAACAAACGCATTATTCTTTGCAGTATAAACAAAGCTAATGTGTATTTCCCGAAGTGAATTAACACTTTTCCTCAAACAAGGTAAAAGTAATTTAAGTATTTATAGTGCTAACCGTTACTCGAATAACATTACCCACATGTCTTTGGACTACATTAATTATTGTATAGAGTTGGTTCCAGACATACTTGGTCTATAATTTTAGGAACGTACTGAAGATGTTTCAAGGTTAAAGTTCGATTTCTGTCCGTTTTTAGGCGAAATTGATTCCATTAGTCTTTCTGTCTCAGAATATCAATACAAAAGTATAACAACATTCTATTTGAATGTACGTACAAGTATTAATTTAATACATAATATTACTTTCTACCTACTTCATTTAGATATGTCTAGTTCATTATCATATTTTAAATTGTTCGGAAGTATGAGAGGAGATTACCATTTTCTTTTTACAGCAAATTCTAATATACTTCATCATTCCGTTGAAAGACTCACTGAGAAGGCCGAGTATATAATGATGTCAGAGACTTGAAATATTGACTGTAATTTCAGAACCTTGATTCACGAATTCTATACCTTGATATATATACCTGCCTTGTTTTCTTTAAAATAATTTAAGGTGTCATCTAGTAGCGATCGGGTATAACGTCAGTTTTCGAAATTACAAAGGCATGTTACTACATGGATAAGCTATGCCGTAGATTACTGTTCAAATGCTCGTCTCTTGTTACGTGTATTATCTATCTATATTATTGCACCTGGACGAGCTCCTTTTCT
>JAGDQP010066016.1:0-11338 GCA_022664845.1 Lepisma saccharinum | reverse complement strand
TAAGATCCCAACACTTAACCCGTCAAGAAGAAATAATACAAGTTAATTGTGAAATATGGATATTTCCACGCTTGTCACAAATCACAGTTGGAGGGGATAAAAATACTTAACAGTTAAAGTTAGACACAGGATGTTTTGACATACTATCCATTATATCAATCTGTACCTTTTTCAACTGCCGTGAAAGCACCATGGACAGAGACAGATTGTTGAACACAGGGCACGGCATAAACAAGATCACATCTCTCTTCTTTCTTCAATCAGTTGTTCAAAGTGAATCATCTGATACAAACATACTATTTATTTTACTTGGCTACGTAGACTTGTGTTCAATAATACAAGTTTAAGATACTTTACATTTTGATAAAGGAAAAAAAAAGAAGGTTTATTGAAAATTTATATTTACGATCTTAACATCATATTAAGCCTACGTACTTACTGTTACGGCAGCAACTTTATACCGCTAGAGGAAAAAGATATAAATACTATAGTTCTACCATAATTCTAAATAACATCCCGAAATTTGCTGCTATGGTATAAGGGAAAAAACCTCACCCAAAATAGCCGACATCGGGATTACGTCTCAAGACCTCCCGATAACGAGTAAAAATAGTCCTTAGGTTAAAACGCGAATTGGGGAGCCACATGGGTTTAAGCCCTGCTGTCGATTATCCTGATGTTTTCCAGGATTTTCCCCTCTTGCACCACACAAATACCGAGAGGTTATCACAACCAAGGTTTTCTCTATCCCTTTTCCCCAGAAGAGTAGTCTCCGGGCGACGTCATCTTTCAGACATGTGACGGATTTTAGATCATGGTTGCCTGTTCAATTCAGAAATAGGGATAAAAATATCGAAGCAAACATGGTTTTGCTCACCTACCATGCCCCACACAGCACAGAATTCCAGGCATATCCTATTTATTTACCCAACAGTATTCAAGTTTGAAAATTACGGAATATTCCTAGAATGTTCTAAGAATATTCTGAAATAAACACATATTCATAGAATATAGGCCTACTTGGAATATCTCAAGAAATATCCGCAGAATATGCACTTATCTCATATATTCAGACAGTCGTAGAAAGCTCTAGACATTTACCAGGAATATCAGGGAATATGCTGCGGTGAGTGATTTGGTATTAACATAATAAAGGAGGGTAAAAGTGGGCCTCGTTCAATTTATCCCCCACGGAACCTGATTCTGTGACTAGCAGCATAGAAAACGGCCAACCGTTTCCTAGGAGTCCTAGGGATATTCGTAGCAAATTCTGAGAATATACCTGTACTGTGTGAGGCTAGCTGAGTATTTTCAAACAGTTCCATGATACAACCATTTCTTACAGAACCAATTCAGAGAAATTGCTATTGCTTCTTCTGCAAGTACAGTAATATTAACCTGTCTCTACAGAACATTTTTGTTCTGTATGTCTCATTTGATCAGAGTAAGACAGTAGAATCCATTTGGCCCCAAAAGATTTAACCAGACAGATAGTATATTGAACCCTCGGTACCAGTCATTTCACTTTATATATATTTTCTCTTTATGCACTACACCACAGCTATATTGATTGGGTTGCACATAAGATAGGATATGATTGTGTATGTGGAAGAATAACATAATTATCCTCGCGTCAACGGGAGAGCATATTAACAGAATATTCAAGGGCGGCTCGTGACCAAAATAATAGATGAAATTCTGCTACAACCCCCCAAAAATCCTTTTTTAGTAACCCTAACCATTATGGATTTCTAGTCTTAGCTAGGTTACTCATAATCTCATTTCTTCATCGTACTCGCTACAAAGCGTCTTCTACAAGTATCCCAAACATTTCGTACTATGCCTGCGTCACGTCTCGAATTTCTTGTTTTTCAAAAGATGACATTTATTTTTTTGTAATTCCTTAAAACATTATTTCTTTACTCTTAGTTCTGTTAAGAAAAATGAAGTATTCATGGAAGAGATGTCAAATTAAGAAAAAAAAAAAACACTACGTCATCACTGTTTTACAAAAATAATAGTTCTTTGGAATATATACCGATTTAATGACAGGTCGGGACGGGCGTAAGCCATAGTGCTGTTACCGCCCATACAATTCATTTTATCTTATCTTATCTTATCTTAATGACAGGTGTAGTTCAATTTTGAGGGACACGGTATCCGTCACTGGAAAAGTGATAACACGGCGGTGGTTTCAAAGTGTTATATATATATTGTTTAATCTTTTTCTTCAAGTAACTTGATACCAATATAATAATACATGACACAGTGCTTTTTGTCTGACGCTATATTCATTTTCAAGCCATCGTCACATGCTCCCGCGTGCATCTCTTTCACATACAACACGCACACTCTCTCAAACATATTCATCCAGGCAGTCACGAGATACAACAACAGAACAGAAAGTAAAGAAGAAATGCAACAAAAACTATACAAAGGGGAGAGAATGAGATTACAATGACTGTGGTTAAAGGGAGGAACAAAAGAAGACTGATTAGCCGCAAAAGGAAACGTAACAAAAAAGTCTGAGTAGAACGAAACAAGTGTTGTTGATGAACCCAACTGACAAAACAAAGACGACGTCCAAAAACCCCACATGTAACGTAGCTCTTAAGTGCTATTTAAACAGTCAGCGAGGAATAATTTTCTCAGCCATGGTGATTTCCTTTCGGCTAGTTTGCGTTGAAGTGAAACCAGACCTAAAATTACGTACCATCACACTGTCATAAACTGATGCTACTAACCCTCCTTCTCTCTATCAACTTCGAGGCTGTGAATTCATTTGAACCGTCATCACCTGCGTTTGTTCACTTGCAAAACACCTAGTTACATCTCCTTTGGGGTCGACGAGCACCGAGATAGATAGAGTCTGCACTCAGCAAAAAGGGCGAGACAGGAAAAGGGGTCATTGTGAAACAAAATTAGTTTGGAGCACTGGGTGTATAAACAGTAGTAGTCAGTCAGAAACGGAGGGGTTTTCAATTACCAGAGAAACCTTATCTCTCATGTCACACCGCTAGGATTTTGAATGAAATACTGACGAGGACCTGTAATCTATCAACCAGACAGTTCAATTTTAATAGACTAGTTTTATCTACTCCCGAGGGAGTATATATATGGCTCAAAACAAATTGAAATCCTTTGTCTGTGACAGGAAAAATCGTTTGATTGTACAGATCTTTAATTCCTTAACTAATCGCCGCGCCAAAACATCCACGTTTACATGAATGATGTTAGATTGTTGCATTACATTCGTCGTCAATATATTATAAAATGCACCTATGTAAATAACATAAATTAACACCTGGTGCACCTGAATACAAGAGTGGATTTGATAAATGGGTGTTCCTGCATTACTAGTCTGCGATGTTTATTCAGTGATGTTGGTTATATCTGAAGAATGAGTAGGAAAAAGCATACACTACGGTATTTGCTTTGCCTAATTAAGAAGATTAAATCAACTACCCTGGTGTTTTTTAGCTTCAATTTTTTTTTACCCTAATTTACTTCCAAAGGATTATGTTGGTTCCCTTTTTGCATCCTCACATTTACAGAAAGAAGCCACAGTTAAATACCGCCCCCGCTTTTGTTAGGTTTTCACGAAGTAAATCTACATTGAAAATAAAATGAAACGTGCTCGAATTGTGTTCACGAGTGACTTTACTGTCTGAAATATCGGTCTTTGAAATTTCTTTACATGATGGTTAAAAATCATTATTAAAGAGAATTATCGTCAATGAACTTTCCAACGTACTTGTTAAAGCACTGGTTTCAGAATTCATTTTTTGTCTTTTGGTCGATACTGTTCAAAGCTAGTCTTCCTTTTCAATTGCTATATACGTATGTCTAACAAGTATGTTCCTTCATCATTATGACATATGTAATTTATTTCGTTCCTATCGCATGCACGCAGTATCACTCGTCGCCTTCATCACTCACAAGTTAGTCGGCAGCTGGGTTCGATCCCAGAACCTCCCGAATGGTAAGCCGATGCTCTACCGCAGAGCCACGACCGCTTGGTGTGTCAGTTGTACACCCCCATACGCAAAATATGACTTGGCCTCAACTTAGCGCTGGCTAGAGGCTTGGCGGCCGATTGTAAAACTGGGTGTTAGTGTATTTTCCTCGTCGCCAAAATTGTCATATGAATAGGGAGAAGAAAGGAAGCACCGAGAATTATTTACTGCTAAAGCAATATTGCACATTTTTAATCAAAGAAAAGAAGTCTCATGCTTCCAATTTTGCCTGCAACCACGATTTTTAAAAAAAGATGTTAAAGACTAAATCTGCACACAAATAGGGTCTAATCGGGAGCTGACCGTATTAAAAAATTACTTTCCACTTGTATAACTATGCGCTAGTACATTGGTGTTATTTGAAGTATAATGGAGTATACAGAGTGTTGATACTTACGTACGTATATACCCTCGCAGCACAGAATATCGGGTCAGTAACGGTCCAGTAATGGACCCATTTCCTGTGCTGCAAAGGTAGTGTGCTATTATGTTTTTCGACCAGTTTATTCCAAATGTTACGTGTCCCTGGAAAAAGCATAAAAAAAAATGGCCATTTTATCCATGAAACTGCTTTGTTTATTAGCAAACCATGAATATGATGCTTCATCACGACACTAGCGCCACTAGAGACTGTCATTGGCGGAAGAAGAACAGAAACGTGCTACGTTTACCACATACCCCTGGCTCTGTACCCTTCAACATAGTGTAAATTTCACTTTAATCTCAATAGATTTGTGATTGGTTAATGAATTTTGTCTTTTAATATACCAGAAGAGGGTAAACCATGAGTGTTGATATGCTAATACATTCTGAATGCATTTACCTTTCAACTAAACGTATCAAACAATGTTTACGAAGAAAAAATGAAGCTAGCGAAAGGTTAATCTTCCGTAGAAATGTTGAATGCGTTTGTAGTCAGAAAACATATTAAACTTAACTGAAGAAAAGCATGAGCAAGTCCAAATACTCGGATGCCTTTGAAACACCTGATTATTCAATGTTAGAAATAAAATTATGGCCCACTTTACGTCTGTGCTGTAAATATACGGATGATATAACGTTATTTAGAGAAATAGCATTTAGGCGTTACTTACTAACCCTGTTCGTACGAGACACTGACATATATGAAAGGGATTAAAGTTTCAAAGATAAGCATTGGTCTACGAATTGGAATATTGCCCACTCCAGTGTGTGTGTGTGTGTGTGTATCTGGAACCATGCCCAGAGTTATCAATGTCAACGGGCATATTTATTCTTTCATGAAATGGGACTAGTTGCTTTAACTTATGAAAAATTGCTTCTAGGTTTAAAAAGGAAGATTCTTTTTTTCTTTTTCTTTTCGTCCTTGATTATTACATAAGAATAGAAAAACTAACGAATTTCAATTTTTATAGAACGGGAATGGGATTGAACGACATAGCTAAGCAGAAGCGTGCTCTTTTCGTAACAGGAATGTCCTGGGATCGAATCGTGACTACGAACATAAACCTTGTGTAACCTCAGTCATACTGGGTGAAAGGTGAAATTAGTATACATACGCCTTGAAGTAAGACGTGTTTATCTAATTCTCTTATTTTCTTCTCCCACGTACGTAATAGGATGAGATAAAGTTTGAAAGAAATGAAGATCACAAAGCGTTTATTTACGAAATTATCCAGCCAAGGTGTTTAGGGGGATAAGTCCTCTGAATTGGTTCAGAGAAGTTTACCTAGTCACTATGTTCAACCTTTGCTCAAGCTCTTCATCCTGATTTCTTCTTTAGTTCGCAATGGTTCGTGGTGTTCTCAAATCTTGCAACGTTAATTTAACTAATTTCCCGACATCACACAATGATGAAATTTTGCACAGCGACGTAAGTCGGGTGACAATACAATATTCCATTGTTACTTTCTATATATTTTAAAAACATATTTTAATATTTTTTATATATATGGACTTCTTTATCCTAAATAAATACTAGCCTGCAACGATATTGGGTTTGACTGGCTGCAGAACACATAAGATTTGGGTCATAATCCGAACATCGAAATAACTCGAAAAAAATAATTAAAAAAAAAAAAATTAAATGCATACTTTTCTTAAACAATTCGTATGAAAAGGTAACAAATTATTTTGTTTATGCATGACTAAAAAGGAAATCATGGGGCGCTCTCTCATATACAGTCACTATAAATTCTTGAATTGGTGCGCTCTATGCTCTCCATTTTAGTCATGCATAAACAAAATTATTTGTTATCTTTTAATACGAATTGTTTAAGAAAAGTATGTCTTTAAAAAGTTTTTTTATATTATTTTTTTTTATATATCAATTCAAAATCTTCACTGACACAAGACAAACGTCAACTTTGTTCGTCTGCTGCTATACCCGGTTCGCTGCTATATCCAACTTGCACCTCCCATTTGCTTACAAAAATAGGGTCTACCCTTCACCACGCTTAGTTACGATGTTTCAAATTTGTCCTATAGGTATGAAGTCTATTACCAGGGTATATAGAACGATTGTTTCTTCAATGTGTTGCAATATGTATAATTAAAAATTAAGGTATTTTATTAAGAACAGTTCATAAGTTACTCGTTGCATTACTTATTGATTGAATTTGGCAACTGGTTGTTACTACTTGTATAGTTCGTTTCTTCAATTCATGGGGACCTGACAAATATCAACAAGTAATCCTCTTAAAATCATGTTTTCCGACCTCTTCCTTGCTATTGATCAAGATAACATACTTTCTATTTCGACAAGCGTCTCTGTTTCTCCCCTCCTTATATCGCATACTGAAGAATGAATCGTTAGAATATCTATGGAGAACCTTCACTCTCTTTACCCTTCAACAATCTTCTTAAGTATTTTTTCCTCTTCGGCCAAGATATGACATTTTGGCAAAGGAATTGTCAATTACGAAGAAACTAGTTCGTTATCTTGAAAAAGTTATTTGTTGAAATATAATGTTATAGTTTCTTTATAGACCTCCGGTCCTCGGATTTGAAGAAACAATGTGATTGGAGGCAGGATTTTGCTGTAAAAATTATGTTATATTGGGTTTTCAATGATCCAGTTAAAGAATCATACATTTCGACGCCGCTTTATCTCTTATTAAAATCCTATATAATTAGGACAATTATATAGGCCCCTGGGCGTCGATTTGTTCTTGAATTCATGTTTCATAAACGTTTGCTACCTTACGATATGAACATCTCTAGTCTTACAAGTAACAAACACTATTTCAAGTGGATACTCAGATCTATAAGAGATACATATTTTCTAGATCTGAGTGCCCACTTGAAATAGTGTTACTTGTTAGGAAGTAAGAGAATTGCGTTGTTGCCAAACATCAATTTACACAATTCCAAGCTAGAAGCTCTCCACCGTATGAGATCTTTAATTTGGCAACCTTCTTTTTTTTTCTATCACTCATTCATTTTATAGCTCACGCTTCATCGAGCAACGGGGATGCAGAAAATATTGTTAAACAGAGAATATTTTTTCTCTCTAAATATTCAATGTGTTAAGATAGTTTTAAAAAGTATTTTATATAGTCGATGTACTTTCCTATCTCCTTTTCTGGTCGTTGCAATGGTCATCCATTAGATGTGACATGTGTGAATTAGCACAAGGGCTAATCATAGGAGAATTAAGCATTAGTTCGGCCCCAATAATAGTTAATCATTAGTTCGACCCCAATAATAGTTAATCTGACGAATCAATGTTATTGCTACACGGTGCATTAATTGTAAATAGCAATTTCATTGATCCATCGTTCTAGATATTAGGTGGCAAAATCACCCACACAGCACGATAAAACTGAGAGAAGTTTTACAATAGATTTAATTGAATGAAAAGATGCGTATGCAAAAAGGCGCCTTTTTAACGCTTCTTTATATCAATATACGAAATCGCTTACTTCCACAGATATATCTACACGTAAAAGGTGTCAACACACAGTAAGCATAATCTGTATTCGTTTTTTGTGGTAGAAATTAAGTAAGCAATTCTTGAAAGAGACGCGTTTGCTCAATCCATACTAACTATAGTCATATGAGATTTTTTTTAAATTTTTAATTATAACCATAAAAGTTTAATATCATAAGATTCAAACACTTTCACTTGACTCGTTTTAGTTTTTCGACTGAATCTCACAGAGCCACAATAGACTAAGATAGTTTTTACCATCACTTCCGCTTCTACAAGCTTCATTTTCTCTACCACTTTTTTTCAGTTGATTAAAAACGAGGAAACAAAACGAATACTACACAAAAAGAGCTTCAGATACCCTTTCCCTTCTTGAGGGGTCTTCTGGAAATGGCCATTATAAAGGGAACGGCGACGTATTCAGTCTACTGTCCACTGATGACCACCCACCGCACGAACTGTACGAGTCTGATTAACTTAGAAGGGGAGCGCTCTATAGACACATACAAACTTAAATATATACATATATAACACAGAAACAAAGACAAAAGAAACGTGGGGAGTTGTTTTCGTGCTGGAAGTTCGAGGGGGCGAGCTAGAAAAGCTAAAAAAAAAAAAAGCACAAAGTGATGAAAACGAATGTAAATGGAATTCCTCTCATCTGAGAAACAGAAACGAGTTACGGAATATAAAGGAAATTGGGGGAGAGAGAGCAAGCGACAAGATAGAGTTAGTTTGTTTTTAATCCTTATCAAAGCAGACAGCGCTTCCAGGCTCTATGAGTGTCCGAAGGCTTTAACGATATTTGAATGTTCTAAGCTTCAACTGGGTTACACATATTTTTAGCGCCAAACTTAAAAAAAAAAATATATAAAAAAAAAATCTGAAATAGGTAGAGTATTACACGCAGAGTGGAGCATTTATAAGAAACTGTTGAAGCATTGCAACTCTCTGCAACACACTAACGATAAGTACGCAAGCCAGCAGTTAAGAAGCATAACTTTCATTACTGTTGCCTAATTTCTAAAGCTGTAGTTACAAATTCATTTTGATCATGTTTCTCAGTAAATTTATTTCAGAAGCAATCGTCACAATAAAGATGAAGTCAACAGCCACTAAACCCTAAAATTTTCATCTTCATTCTTCAGATGCACCATTACAATTCCGACAATAGTGGTAATCTGTTGATTCTCATTATTACAATAGTCCTTAGATTTGCTCTACTTTCCAAGTCTTCCCTTCGTCAAATTAGTTGTAGTCGCTTTCTTCCTCTACACTTTTTTTCTTCAACTCTGTCTTCAATTGCATTCTTCAATATGAACAATTTCCACAAGAAGAGTTTCCTGAGTTTCTTTTATTTCCTGTGCTCCCCTCTCGAATATTTTCTTCGCTTCCTTGTGTTTTTGTATCTACATGAGCTGTGTTTATAGTAGTGCAACACTTCTGCAATGTCCCGAATATTCGATAGAGTTATGTGATAAATAAATGGTAGTTAGTTGACTGTAAGAAGCGTGTGTGAAAGTAGTGTTACCACTCGTATGTGTTTGCTAGTGCTGTTACTGCTCATACAATTCATTTTATCTTATCGTATCGTATGTGTTTGTGGAGCAGTATGCATTCGAGTGAAATTTGTTAGTGAAGTGAATATGCTTTAAAACATGAAACTACATCAAAGGCTAAAGATAGAAACTGAGGTCGAAATTCTAAAGACTGTTGGCAATGGTTGCGGTACGCAAGTGGGATTTCAGCTTTGCCCTATTAACGGTGGTACAACGAGTTCAAGTATTCCGCAGGAGTAGAAACACAGGGTCAACTTCGTTTTGGGGCGAGCACAAGTGGACAACCGCTCTGCGGATCTATGGGAAAAGTAGACCCTGCACAAATTAATGTCAGCAAAATTCCAGGAGCTCAAGGATATCGAACTCGTATCTCACCCAATATATAATCTGGAGTTTGCACCCAGTTACTGCCGTCTTTATGTCCACTTCTTTCGCGGGCGGTACTTCAATAACCAAGATAAGCTGGAAGTCGAGTCCACGAATTCTTCACCTCAAAACCCAAGAAGAGGCGTCGTGGCGGACTGCTCATTTTGACCCATCGTTGGCCGAAGACAATCGAACATAATGAACTTTATTTCAAGGATTGGTGATAATTATTTCTTTGTAAATGCATATCAAAATTAACACTACATACTGTGTCAATATTTATGGTTCACCCATTGCAAGTACTAACAGTGAAAGAAAAAGTCCTACTACAAATCGGAACAACCCACTGTAATCACATTGAAATGGATGAATCTATGTGAATGTTGTGTTTTGGTAGAACAGCAGAATAGGGAAGGGTCATGACACGTATTACCTCGGAATACAATCACGATAGATAAGTACTTTCAACAGTTTTTGGATTTGCTGACAATAAGCATTTTTTAATTTGAATTTATTTAAGATCTTTAGGTAACTTTGACTTAAGCCGAATAAGCATCTATCGTTGCGAATAAAATGAGAGTTAAGTGAATGACGTAAGAAGTTTTACCACATTTCCTTAAGTCGTCAGATGTGAACAAATGGAGCATGCTGAGTTCGTTGTCTGTGCAACTAAGTGTAAGAGAATTTGCCAACAACAAACCACAAATGAGAATCTTCAGGCTTCTGGATAGCCGGTGAAAAGCAGTAGCAAGTATAGGACAATGTACTGTATAAACAGAGATTTTTTGTTCTTATGCAGTATTTGAAATGTCGCACAATGTTTTATTTAGACTACAACATACATTTTACGAATCTTACACGCACAACTACGTACACAAAACTACACTGAAAAGAAAAACTGTTGGTTTTACAGTGAAATCATTAGCAGCATGGCCCTCAGACATTATCACCGTAAAATAGACAGTAGGTTCACCGTAAAAAAAAATACCTTTCACTGTTGATCCTACAGTTACACCAGAGCTGAAACAGGGTCACTTTCGCTGACCTGGTCTGACCTGAACATAGGTGACCCGGTCCGAAACTTGACCCGAATTACCAGATTGATCCGGTCTGAGAACTATATTGAACTGGGCATTTCGGCGTCGTATTTATTATGTTCTAGGGGTAACACCACCTATTGCAAGAAGCCTCGAAAGAAACACAGTTCAAAGGAAATAATTATAAATTCTGCTTTTCTCTTCAGATCACCGAGTCAGATCGGGTCTCAAGCACAGGCCCCGTGACCCGGTCCAAAACTTGACCCGAGTAACCCGTTTCAGCTCTGGTTAGCACAACAGTAATAACAAAAATGTATTTTAAGTATGATCGTACTGTTAGCACAAGAGTAATAACATCGTAAAACATTTTTACTATGTTCCATGGTAAAATTGACGGCCTATATTTACTATGTACAGATGCTTATCAGAATAATGGAAACACCTGAACGA
>JAGDQP010066014.1:453-11338 GCA_022664845.1 Lepisma saccharinum | reverse complement strand
TGTGTTCCTTACGGTGCCGAGGCTGTTGTCCATGTTAATATTTTATTATTTTATATCAACGTGGAGTCCAACAGAGTGATCCACTTGGTCCAGTTTTTTTTTTCAATTACACTACAGTGTATCGTTAATTCTATAAATACCGCATTGAATTTATGGTATATGGATGATGACAGTATCGTGGACTTCATCTCTATTTTACATAATATTCGGGACACATCATCAGAAATTGGCTTACATCTGTGTTTTTCAAAGTACGACGTTGGTTTGCTGAATGTTCAGCAAGGCCAGTACAGTAGAAATATAGCGACAAAAACCATAACATACTTGGATATTGCCTATGTTCCAGGATACAACCTCACAAGGACGATTAACCTTTTGAATTTAAGCTATATACAGTATACACTAATACACATATATTGTTTTGGTATGTGATAGGATATACTAGACAATTGTTTAGTGTTTTATAATAAACACACATTTCAGATCATTAATATCTATACAAGTGACATAATTGCATCTTATATTCAATGTTTGTTCATTATGCTTACATATTTGTTCATTATGCTCAAAAACACTATATATTACTACAAATAGCATTCAAGTCATAATTAAATACTACTAATTACTTGAGCTCCCAACTCTAGACACAGTTTTCTGCCACTGGTCAATGAACAACACAGCACTATATCTGATAAGGAGTTACGATCGAATTATTATCATAAATTACTATACAGTTGTATCGTTTTATTTGTGCAATATATGTGAGTTAACACCTTTGTACACTTAATATCAGAATGAGAGTAATGCATTACCGAATTTTCTACTCATATTTAAACCTAAATAAATACCATTACGTTAAATTAGGACACGAACATTCTCTGTAAATCAAAACACATTTAATTCAGCATGTATACTATACGAGAATATATGTTATTTATCTTTTAATTGTTTATATTCTGTGAATATACTGATTCCCGTTTTGCACACGGATATCGAACAGCTATCCTCCTCACTGTGCGAAGCTATGCACGCAAGTCTGTCAAGGATTATTCTAAATATGTTCGAAAAATATCCAGATGGCAGTCAACAACCAGAAGAACAGTATGCATGTTTTTCTTTTGAATTGTTACCCTCCACAGTTATTTCACACACAGAGAGAGTCAAACAACAAAGTTGTAGAAAAGAAAAGATAATAAGGCGAAGGAAGAAACGACAGTTTCAGATACAACCGCTCTGTATTTTTTTGATCTTAATGTTTTCTTTTGTTAACATTTCTTCTTTATTTTTGTAGTTCTTTTTCTGCCCACCAGCTGGAATCACAGGTAGTAGGCAGATGTAGTAGATTTGCGTACTTCTGACTTCTTCTTTTAATTTACATACTGATTCTGGTATAACAAGACCTCCGACGGCACAATTAAGATCTGTGGAGACAAGGGTTAAGATAAGTGATGATCTGCGTAACTTGTTTGGCCTCACCCATGCTAGATATGTCTGTATGTGGGTATGTGCTGGAGAGGATGGGTATATGTACGTTAGAAATGCATTTCGTATCTTTTTGTTGTTTATATTTTGTTATTTTAGGAAATATGTAGAGTTTGTTTTGAATAATTAGAAGTTATTAGGGAGACTGCAGCACGAATAGAGCTTGGAAGCATGAAATGCTAACAAACGACCATTTTGAGTATGGGCTTTAAGATATTTTTAAAACTACACAACAAACGCAGCTCAATATTGGAACAGTGGCGTAATCTGAAAGTAGCTACACGACCACTGGACAGAGGAGAGACTGGATACACCTATAAGAAATCTGAAAAGGCTATGAAAAGAGTAGGTAAGGAACTAAGCAATAGAATAACGTGGACCCAGCAACTTTTTAATTAAAGGAAAATCAATTGTTTGCGTAGATGAATCACATGTAGTAATACGGAAGTAAATACTAACAAATCTCCTGGGTATGTATGAATGAGTGAAAGTGACAGATCCTTTACATATAACTTAGTCTTGGTCGTATCGATAGCTAACCTGTATAGTGCTAGACATTGTATACAAGAATGAAGAAAGGAGCACTCGATGTAGATATACAGTCAAGTACGTTTGCGTATAAGAAGAACAATGTATTGATCAGAGAGGCAAGTCGTTTGGACGTGGTTTATCCCACTCTTCTTTGATATATATATAAAAGAAACGAAAAAGGTTAGAGAGAAAATAAGGTTGGAATTAGGTTTAAAGTAACATATGAAGGCGTCATTTTTGTACAAGGTATTCCTAGATTGTAAAGTAATATTAGATCTAACTATGGATGCCTGGTCATATGGAAACTAGAATAATTAATAATAAGATGGTATAGTTCTAAGGACAAAATAGTATAGTTTAAGATGAGAATTCGAAACAGCAGCATATTTGCCCTCTTCGCCATCCCTGAGCTATGTGCAAATGGAAAAGTAGGATGTGGATGTATGTGGATGTTTATCATACAATACCAGTACCAATTTACTTGATATACACGATATGAGTTAATGGAACAGTACATTTCTTGAAAAATAGAGTCCAGTTTAAAGTTATCCTCGACCATTAGCGACCGGTCTTGGTTAGTAGAATTATTTTTTTATTTTCTAATTTAGGAACGCAGAAAACTAATGTGCAGCCTGTTTGATATTTTGTTTGAAATACGTTGAATAATCCTGTACTACTAATGATATGTAATTAAAATACTTGTCCATTAGGAATTTTTGTCTCAAAGCACACGACGTTGCAGAAAGTAATTCCATTTGAAACAGTAGTTATCATTGAGAGAAAAAAGTATGGAAGACTCGAATGTTCATTCTTAGACATTTTGCCGACAGCAGAGTTATATTTTTAGGCAACTACGGCATAGGCACACTGACACTGAATATTACTCCTACAGCAGACTAGATACAGAGAAATGAAATACAGGTTTCCAAATGTTCATGTAGGGGAAGTAAAAAACAGTATAATTTACATTATGACTGTGTGGCGTCTTTCGCTTAGGGTGATATGGCACTATCCTGATATTACATAGTTATTCTTATTTATATGTTAATTGAAGTTTCACGAGGAGGACACTAGATGTCATTACTTTTGCTAGTGTAAAATTGAAATGAGCAACTTTTTTGTATATGGAAAATTTGTTGATTTTGTGATGTTATCAAATGCAGGTGATTTTATTTCCTAAAAAAGTTATTTGTTTCAGAAAGAAAATTAATTTTATAAGCAACTTATTATCTTATAAACTAATATGTATATCAGATGTATAATCACATTATGAATGTATATAGCTGATGTCGGGAACAGCATCTAGAGGTAGAGAGAGAGGTGTAGAGTTATTCTTTATATTTTTAATCCTCTGTTGAAATAAATGTATTTTGAATTGTCGCCTTTCGTTTAGCTTGTGATAGTTAGACGTAGTGGAGAGCTTGGCTTTGGTCCTTGAACGTTGCTGAGAAGCACTGACAGGATCATAGCTTATTTTTTTTATCATCAGGTGTACGTCCCACTACGTGGAGTAGCTTTGGGGCACGCCTTAGCATTAGGTATTGTCTTCCTTTCATCCAGGAACCAGAACATTGACCCTGATCAAGAATCTTATTGATCTACCTCACAGCGACAACGACGGAGCTAGCTACAAGGAGCAAATTATATAGAAGTAACGCTAGACCCGAAGAAGGTAGTCACGTTACAAGGGTTGACTGTATACATTAATATAATGCTTTTATTATTTTATTTGTATGTGCTGTCGAATTATATGTGTGAGTGCAATACATAAGAGAAGAATAAATCACTAATGATGACCAGTATAACCAAGTGATGTCAACTACCATTGAGTTAATAAATGTTATTATTTAAGGTTTATACGGTAATTTGATTTTAGAAACAGTACAGTACTTTTTTAAAATGCCAGTAATGACGCCAAGTACTATCAGGTTACTTGAAGTTAATAAATAACTCATTGATCCAACTTGTGCGGTATTCCACTCATTGATGTTTAGTTTTAACGTTTCTTCCTATCTGATTTTACCAGACACTTTTATATATATGCATAATTTGGGGGATGATAATGACAAATTGTATTCTTTACTTTGATTAGTCAATAAAGTACATAAAGCCTTGCAAAATTTGTTGTCGGACGTAGTTGCTGTAACAATGACTCTCTGGTTGTTCAAAAAGTGCAAGTTAGAGCTGCTTGCATAATGTACAACATTGAAAATTGGAAATCGAATTACTCGCTAATGTATCTCGGTTGCTTCCAGCATATTCCCATTGAATTTGGCACTCACGACTGCGTTCACATGTCAGTGGAATCCATGGAACAATACATGATGGATCCCTTACTATATACTCCTAAATGTGATTAAATCTACGAGAAATTTATAGAGACGCACGTGGATACAATAACATACAATCCAGAACTTTTTGAGAAGATGTAAAGAAATTATTACAAGTGCAGAATACAGATAGAGAAACTCTATCTTTTGCTTTGGACGAAAGAATTTTTACACGGATCTTTTGGATGTTTGAGGAGATAAAAAGTCAACAGTTAGATTTAACAAGAAATTATTTATTACTGATAATCATGGTATATTCCAACTGGTACAAGGAAAATTTTGTTATTGAACATAACGAATACAAACTATTGTTTAATGTTGGTTTTTATTATATTTTGTGATTATATACAAATAACTCATCTGATACAAAAAGTGACGTCATACAAAATATTGTAATTACATACAATTGGAACAAAGTATTTAACAAGTCAAGTTATAGAAAATAATTTGATCATATAATGAAACAATCTTGGAAGGAAAAGTTCGATCGTACAAAAAAATTGCCTGGTAGAATGAAACAATATTGCAAGATAAAAGTGAATTCATACAAAATATTGTGATTACAGTCAGCTGATATATAAAAAAGTGATACATAAAAGTCAACTCGTATAAAATATTTTTCGTATAAGGAAGTAATATATTCATCTAACTTTCAGTATACAAGTCATCATTGGTAGAAAACATAATTGTGAAACTTTGTTGTTAATGTTTTGGTGTAATACAAACGTCATTGAAGTACTACAAAATATTTTATTTGTGATACAATGAACAAGCCCTGCAAGAAAAAAGGTTTACTTGTGCAAAACAGTGATACATAAAAAGACAACTCACACAACTGATAGAAAGTCAAGTCAGACAAAAATACGTTTATGTTCCTAATAGAATGAAAACTGTGTTACAATAAAAATGTTTGATTATACAAAATAGTTTTTCTGATTTATATTGTTCTAATGTTAGGAAACAGTGTTAAACAAGACAACTCATACAAATGTGTAGACAACCTTGCAGGATACATGTCGTTGTTTGAATAACTACTAACAAAGTATTAAACCGTTCGAATAATCAAACGTGTTACTTGCAGAAAAAAATGTTAATCAAGTTTTGTTTTCTTTGATTGCAGAAATATATGATAAAAACATCCATAGAAAGTAATAATATTCTGATTTACATTGTTCTAATGTTAGGAAACATTGTAAAACAAGCAAACGCATACAAAGTAGTGTAGTCTAGCTTGCATTATTTTGCATAACCACTGTCTAAGTATTAGATTTTCACTTAAAAAACGTTAGAGAGACTCAAAATATATAGAAATACAAACGCATTACAGAATGTATACGCACTACGTTGTTTCAAAGTTTGTAAGGAGTAAAAAGAATAGGAAACTGATTCCAAGTTTACATGTTTATTTCTATTCACTTCGAAATCACTATGGTAACGTAATGATCACTATTGGAAGGATTTAATCGACGACGCTTATTTTCTTTTACAATGACACGTCCTTTGCTTTGTGGCTTAAAATACAATACGATAGCCTGATTTACGAACGATATGATTTGGACTAAAGATTAATTTGCTGTCATACTTGTACGTCGCTAAATTATAATAATGATCAAAGGTTATTGTCTGAAGGGCTCGTTGAGTAAGAACAATTCCACGAATTTTGTATTTGTGTTCGTCTTTACCTGTAGCCACTTCTTTTAGTTCATAGGCATAACTTTTAGGTCCAGCACATAATAATACTTGCATTTATTGACCTTCTGGCGTTTCCAACGTTAATTCTCATAGATAGTCCCCGAGCGGTAACAATCGAGAATCACAATGACGTCTCATATATATAGTACTATCTGTGTCAAACTACAGAAGTCGTTGAAAACCAACCACATCCAATGCCCCATATAATTTAGGTCGAGTTCAAGAGGTAATTAAGGTTGCAATTGCTACATTGCTGAATGGGAATGGTGTGTTTTCGTTTTCTATATCCCTTTAGGTTACGACAGGTTTTTCTCCTATAAACACAGCATTTCGCATGTCTAATTGCGATGCATACGCAATCTCATTAGATTCATGTGTATTGTTAACAACTTTCATGAGGTTAATTTGTACGCTGTCCCCATTTCCCAAATAGAAAGTTTAAAATGTTTTAGAAATGTATCGTAGTCCTTCATTCCCTTTAATGTTGTCATATTCAAGAGCAATTTCCTCATGATGACTGTAACAGCGAATATAATGGTGTTTTTTGTTGGTCAGCTACGCACCCTTCTAGGAACCCACTGGCTTTATGTTTCATTTTTAGAAATGTAATTGCATAAGATTTAAACAGTTCTTCTGTCACCTCCATTTCCCAGATTTCATACGTATGCAGAATCACTTACCCTTTGTCTGAGGCATGGAGTTCAGCTGTACAGAAGACCCATTTGATTGCACGTTCCTCGTCAGAGTGTAATTCATCCATACAGGTTCGGCAAAGACCAAATACGAGTTTGTCATATCCATTATAGGGTAAAGAGGAATAGCAAGGTCGTTTGGTGGTAAAACTTTACAAAATACAAGTCCATGGACTTCACTTGGATCAGGCATATGTTTACCCTTATAGATCTTGACAGGACCAGAAGGAAGTGGTTTCTTAGCCATGACACATTGGTACAGGCTAGTGTAGTCATTAAATTCAAGTATTCATATTAGTCATGGCGCAGGATTATTACATTGTACTATCCGAGTTCGAACCTAATAAACGTATACCAGATAATACTGTGGAATTCTTCGGATTGGATATGATGGACGTTGATTACGTGACTAATAGTATTGATGAGTGTAGTGTAATGGACGTTAAGTCTGACAGTGACAGTGGTGGTGACGCTGACATGGAGATCGATTCTATTACTGTGGAACAATAGTTCAATGATCAGCGTATCGATATTCGTGAGCAACAGTGGATGAAAGATCATAACATACCTATGATATATGATGCCGGCAAAAAGGATGACTGAAATTGTAAGTGAACGAGTAAAAAGTATCTTAATTATTCACGTGGACGTGAAATTACTATTAAGTCATTCGTAACTTCACTTAATGATATTGAAGAGTATGTAACCAGTTTCTTTCAGTTTGCCATGGAATATTTTCTTCGGGATATAAACCATGCATCCAAGGTAGATTTTACCTTTCAAAGCTCAGTATACATAAATATATTTCATTTAAATATACATGAAACCCAATATACATTTCATTTAAATTTCGTGCCGATATTACGGTGGACGCTATGTTACGAAAAATCGAAAATGTACTAAATTCCAATGTGGAATTTTTGCTGGGTGATAATGTTACATTTACTTTTGATATTACTGATCCATATCCATTACAGGGACGGCGTGGCACTGCTAAGCATTTACCGTTTGGAGACTAATATGATACATTTTGACGACGTTCCTGTCTTCCACGAGCGTTAGTATTAGGACAGTTACAACTTGATAAAGCATTTGATAGAGAATTTAATATATGAAAACTCATCCGGAAAAGTGGAGATGACGCATCAAAATTATGCTATTATGCAAATGTAAATGTACGTAGTACAAATGGTTGTAGTATAGAATGATGTAGACAAATTTCAAAAGTACTGGGAAAATGTGTATCAAATTATTGTTTATAACTGTGTTTCCAACACACACGAGTATGAAAAAGTCTATGGAGTGTCAACAGCCAAGAAAAATCTTCTTTGAGGTTTTTGATCATTACGATGTGATTAAGACAATTACGTCATTTTTTAAGAACTAAAGGATATTATGATCATTGTCTTACTCCATATATGGAACGTCGATAACATAAATGTAATTATATATGTACACAATGTGAACAGTATCATCCTGATTCAAAAATTGCTGATCCAACGACAGTTTACTGTGACAAGCGTAATCGTTATTTTGTAAATCGGACCTGTTTTGACAAGCATTTAACAAAAGCAAAATGTAAAGCTATATGTGACCACGTACAACGGTGCTGTCAATGCGCTGTCAAAGTTGATCAACGTACCAGAACGTCGAAACATATTTGTGGTCAACATTTTTGTAAATTATATTTACAGGAAGTAGATGAAACACATGTCAGTTTTTTAAAGCGAACCAATCGAAAACGGGTAGAGGATTTCTTGTATATCGTATTTGATCTGGAAACGTTACTACCTTAAAATGAAAAGGGAGAAAAGGAGTACGAACCTAATTTAATTAGTGTCACTCATCATTGAAATTCATGTAAAGAATAGCAAAATGATGTCTATAAATGTACTATTTGTTTGAATTCTGAGGGAAGCAGGAACGTTGAATATTACAATATCGAAACATTTATCAATCACGTAATCCAACAAGGGTCCAAGTTTACAAAGGTAGTAGCACTTGCACATAATGGACTCGGTTTTGACAATTTGTTCGTTGCTCGAGATCTATTAGACCGTCAAAAACTGGATCCTCATATTATTAGTAGAGGATATAAAATTATGCACTTAACGATAAATAATAATATATTTCGAGATACATTGCTGTTCATGGGAGTTAGATTAGCTGAGTTACTTAAAACACTCGGTCTGGAATCTAAAACACCGGTCTGGCAGTGCTATAATACTGTGTTACAATGACAAGTATCCTGTAAACAAGATGACCAAATTGTGTACAACATAGTTTCATTAGAGTAGAAAACTGTAAACCAAAATATTCATTCTTTGAGTTCATGTTTTATTATCCTATATGTCTACAATCAACAAAACAATACTTGATTAACAATTTTTGTGCACGGCACGCATTTTCTTCAAGTATCAAGTTTGATGTCTCAAACGGTTTTACGAAAAGTACTTTCTTGGTAGTTATTCAAAGTTACAGATGATAATTTCTTGGTAGTTACAGATGGCGTGTATCGTGCAAGCTAGACAACACTAGTTTGTATGAGTGGGTTTGTTCAACACTGTTTTACTAACATTAGAACAATGTACATTAAAAAACTATTTCAGTGTAACACAATTTTCAATCTATTAGAAAAAAATATTCTTTATGACTCGTTCAATACTTTCTTTGTTTTCTTCACTGTTTTGCACAAATATTTTTTTCTTGCAGCGTTAGTTTATTGTATCACGAATAAAATTATTCTGTACTCCTTCATCGTTTTGTGTATTCCACCAAAACATTAACAACAAAGTATTAGAATTATGTTACTTTCCAATAAGAAATTATATCCTAAAAGTTTGACGACAACATTTGTCCATTATACAAAAATATTTTATACGAATTCTTATTTATCATTGTTTTATGTATCAGCTGACTGCAATCACAATATTTTGTGTGACGTCACATTTTGTATCAGTTGTGTCATTGTACCAGACACATATTTTGTACGATCCAACTTTTTCTTGCAAGAATGTTTCATTATTTCGGAAATTATTTTTCTATACCTTGACTTGTTGAATGGTTTCAATTCTATGTACTTAAAATATTTTATATGACGTCACTTTTAAGAGTAGTGTTATTTGTACGTAAACATAAAAAGCGACATTGATCAATAGTTTGTATCCGTTATGTGTAATAACCACATTTTTCTTGTACTAGTTAGAATGCTCTGCTCTGTATATATGTTGATTTTGCACAATAAACATTTTCTGTTAAATGAAAGTGTTGCTTTTTATTTACATCCACCACACACAACACTCAAATGATTCGTGTAAGAAATCTTTTGTTCAAAGAATGACATACAGTTTTTCTATGTATTCTGCAGCTGTAATAATTTCCTTATATCATTTCAAAAAGTTCTGGATTGTATGTTCATTGTCCACGTGCGCTTCTATAAATTCTCTTATATTTCATCGCATATAGGCGTATATGATAAGCTTCCCAAGGATTCCACTGAAGTTCCAATACAAACATGAGTGCCAAAGTCAATGGCAATGTGGTCAAAGTAAGCGAAACACATTAGCAGGTAATTCGCTTCACATTTTTTAATACTATACATTATGCAAGCAGGCTTCACTTCAAGACTACAATATTCACACAGGACCATCATTGCAAAACTACATCCAAGAATCCCCGTTCAGCGTCTTTATGTACTTTTCTAACCAATCAGAATAAAGAATACAATTTGTCACTGTGAGTCTCATGACAAGCACCTGGAAAAATCAGATACAAAAAGCTTTAAAATAAATGTCAATGAGTGGAATACCGCAAAATTGAATGAAGATGTTCTGTATTCACTTCACGTAGCCTGCTAGTACTTGACGTCATTACTTGCATTACAGTGGGTTGCTGTACTGTTCCTTCAAGTATAATAACACATTGTACTTGATATATAATTTTTTTATTAACTTAACCCAAGTTACCAATACTTTATATCATTAAGAACAATTGAAGTCATTGCTAATTATCACAGACCTATTAACTTGTTATATTACAAGCAAAGATATTTTCTGGTTGTGATTCTGTGGAAGACATGTATATAGTCGAACCTAAGCGAAAGATGCCTAAGGACCATAATGTAAATTATCTTGTTATTACTCTCACTTGCATCAACAC
>JAGDQP010066011.1:0-11339 GCA_022664845.1 Lepisma saccharinum | reverse complement strand
GAAAACATTTTGCACTACATCCCACCGTTGGCATTGATATTACAGAGTCTTTATAAACACCAAGCAGCATCCTGTGGATGTCGATAGGAGCAAGATCACTCATACTGGATCACAGAATAAATTTCTACTTTACTCCACACCTCCAACACAGTTGTTCCGCCATGACTCGCTAGTCCTTATCGTCAGGGCACGTTTTCCACAGCATGACTCACGCTAATCACCCGCTGCGTTTATATCAATCAATCTGCCCCGTTTATTTCGGACAAATATTTACGGGGAAGAAGTAGCTTCTCTCGAGGGTGCTGCAAAATTTTAAACTCCAGCTGACACTGATCATCCACAGATAAGGAAACTGATTGCATCATTGAACATAATAGAGATCAATGTATCTTCTACTAGTCCATTCTTGCTGCTTTTTATGGACGCATGGTTGTGAAAAGAAATTTTTGGCAAATACAAAGAGCAATCATGCGCGTTATTCTGCTTCCAAGGGACAATTGCAAATTTGTTTGAAGTGACGTTCCAAATGCGACAAGAGCTCTGGTGTAGCTTGGTAGCTTACAGTCGTTCTTCGAATGTATCAACCGTGACATCCCGTCATCTATCTTCGCTGTTCGAAAATAATTTTCTGCATGTGTAGTTCATACATGTCTCTATGTGACATCGGAAACACTATTTATTTGTTAGAACACCAGTTTCCTCTCATTTAGTCTAGTCTCACATAGTACATGGTATAAACACTCATATTAAAATCAATAATTATAGGTCTTCTGAATATATTAGTACTGACAGTGCTAATATACAGCTCATTAACCATTTTATTTATTCACGGTAAAACAAACGTTTTTAATTCAGAGCAATGTTATCTGTGCACCTAGAAATAATTACTTTTCTTCACATTCCTGATGGCACCAATTTTGAATCTTCTTCGACTTTTTAAATAGGAAGAGCGTCATGTAACATGAAGTTAATTTTGCCATAAATACATTTGTGTCAGAGATAATGAGATTGTGATATTAGTATCTGTAGTTAATTTAGAAATCTGGAAGTACGTTGTTCTTTTTGAAACAGTAAAGCAATGAAGATACCCATTCTGATATGTTAATTGTTACTGGGCAACATTTTCCCGGCGCTAATAAGTGTTTATAAGGTTTTCAATTCATATACTGTTTAAAAGTGAACAACGTATTTTCAGATCAACTAAGAGTACTAACGTCACATCATATTATCTTTTACAGAAATATATTTATAACAAATCAACTTCACCAATGCATTTCTGCGAAACTTCTAGCCTAGGTTATATATTATAAGAAACTCTTCCTAATTAATAAAACGAACAAGATTAAAGATGGTAGCTATCACGAATTTAGTCTCTAACTGATTGTGCATTCGACGCGATATCCATTAATGTATATTTGTTGTCCGTTCATTTAAGAATTTTACAAATACATGTGTATTTTCAGTCTTATGCTAGATCTCAATGTATGTTTTCCTACGACTAAGAATTTTTACCATATCGTTCGTTTTTAACTCACTTTAATTGTATTTTCTGGACGTTTCCTGATGTACCCTACTCTCCCTGAATTTCGTCAAAAAGGCGCTTTGAACTATCGAAGGTTTACTTTTAGAATATGGTAGTAAATAACACAGAGGGGCGAAAAGAGAAATGGACATTTCCATTTTCCCCGTCCTTATATATTTTACAGTTTGTTTGTGTACATCGGATTAAATAACATATAATGTTTTATTTAAATTTCAGCGCTACGGTTTTCCGTTACGTAGAAATATAGCATGAAATACTGAGAATTCAATCTCCTACGTCATACAAAGAAAATCATCCTCTGATTGGTTTGACGTAATCAGGCCGTTGTATTTCCGTAGCTATATGCTTCTCCCTATGTTACGTTCCTTATTCAGAAGTTTGAAGACAAAAAACAAAAAAAGAGAAAAATATTTACTTCATCACTTAACGGAATAATTAATGTACAAATCTGCAGAACACACTTCAATAAGTTTAAACACCAAAACATGTTTTTAATAACAGAAATTGCTCGAAACATAGACAGGGGGCAGTCTTAACTTGCAATGTTCTTCTTATCGCTCGTTCGTGCAACTGTTGATATCTTGTAAATTTAGCTCAGTTGGTTAGCGCATGCAACTTTTAATTTTTTTATACATTCACCTAAGGATGTTCGAATCCTATCAATGGCCGTACTTTATTTTACTTCTCGAAACGCAAGAGTAACTTCAATGTGAAAGTTTCAATTTACGTTTTTGTTTCTTACATGCTTTTATTATTATTCTATACAATGACATTAAAACTATTCAATATATTCACGGCCTACAAGTACGTTAAATTGTTAACAGATGGCAGTAACGAGCACTATTAATTCATGTGCTTTTAAGTTCTTGAAAAATACTTCACTAGCATTCATTAAAAAAGTATACATGCTTTTATTATTATTTTATACAATGACATATTAAAACTATTCAATATATTCACGGCCTACAAGTACTTTAAATTGTTAACAGATGGCAGTAACGAGCACTATTAATTCATGTGCTTTTAAGTTCTTGAAAAATACTTCACTAGCATTCATTAAAAAAGTATACGATTGTCGGATGTAAAAACCCACATTTTTTACATAAAAAAGAGGTAATTCTTTTTAAATACAAGAGTTCTAAAGAGCATTATTAGAAGATATCTTATGATTTAATCATGCAAATGAAAAAAAAGAGCTGATATAAATTAGTGTTGAAGCTACCAAACTATATCAATATCTTAGACAGTATTAAAAGTAAAAACCAATTTTAAATGAATAAAACGAACTAAATGACGTGTTAAGGCATACAGAAACGCTATTCACAAATTATACTATTTCTTTCGATCCATTTTTGCGATCTCTTTTTAACAATACTAACAAATCAAATACCATTTGTATGTCAATGACAAGCAGTCGGAAGACTGATTACGTCGTAACATGGCGGCACCCGATTAAGCGCAAGGCTGAGACGCTTTTGAAGCAAGTCTTTATAACTCTTGATAGATTCATCACAGAAAGAAAAGAAAACGTTTTCTGTAGTCTGCTTTAATAGAATAATTTTTTTATTGCAAAAAAAAAAATACTACCGGAAATGTCCATTGTGTCTGCGCGCGGTTTGATAACCATTATTGGGCAGACTGCTCTGCAACCCACACATCCACAATGTATTTTGGGTTGCCTTCCCGCAAGGCGTTCACCGTAAAAGCGTTATGGAACCCATAATATATCACATTTAATATGACACACGCACTTTGTATTAATTAAACACATGAATAAGCATGTTAAAATCCAAAATACAATGTACTTTGTAATGTATATTGAAATGTTCAGCAGCTTTATTTGTTAAACTCTGCTGATATTGCTCCGCTTCGCTGTCAGATTTTTACTATACATTTATACATTAGTATTGTGTTCACTTTCACTACATTCCTTTGAGCCACATAGGGACGAAAGATTGAATTTCTTTACTATTTCGAACATTTTTCGTTGCAGAATTAGAATTACCCTTCCAGTCTTGGGCGCTAAACTCCCGCGGGACCTTCCTCCCAAAACAAAATGTTTGAGCTGGTTCATATTTTAGTTTTGCTTGTTAGTACTCAGCTTTAGATTTCTGTGCTACTCACTTTCATTATTATTGCGGTTTTCGCTTGCGTTAATTCAAAATTTAAAAATCATAGAGGACAAATCTTATTCGAATTGCCCCCAAGGATGTGCTGGTTAAATTTTGGATATGTTGGGTGATACTCAACTTGTGCTGTTTGTGCTAGCCAATTTCAAGCATACAGTTAAAAGGAGGAAGGTGCACTTAAAAAAAATGATTTTGCACTCGTAACAAGTACGACACAACAAAGGTCAAGTGCACCGGAAATTTCAATTTAGAAGCAAAAACAAAAAAAAAACATCAAATTATAGCGGTTTTAAGAATATGAACGCTTTAGAGTAAATGCAAGTTTTTGACTTCAAAGTGTGTTTACAAGAAATCATCTTTCATGCACCTCCCCTTTCTTTCTTTATACGATTCAATTGTGCTGGTTTACGTAGTTTAAGATGTAGAGAATGTGTGAAATCGAATTGTGAAATCACCCAAGCCCATCAAGTGTTTGAGCCAAAGTGTCATATACTTATTGAATTTGAGCTGATTGAATTAGCAGTTTCAGGTTTTCAGTCAATAAAATAGGCGAGATCAGATGTGGAATTTGGGTCAAGCGAGATTTTACTTGAGCGAGCTTGTATTTAAATAAGGCTGTACTGGCTACTCCGTTTCTGGATTTGTGCTATTTTCGTTTAGGAAGTAGGGCAATTTTGGTTTAGTCAGTTTCATTTTTGAGCCAGAAATTAAAGAACATTGAGGCGCCAAACATTGTAGGTACCTATTTTTCGCTACCTGCAAAGATTTGGGCTAGGCGAAATTTTGTTTGTCAATGTAGTAGCTGTATTTTTCTGGTTAAGATAGCTAGTTTCAGCTTTTCGAATTGTGAAATAAAATATATTGTGGAGTCGGGAACTTGGTGTGCCAATTTCATGCTAGCATCTCATACATTTTAGTCAGGCGAAGCATATGGGCCAGTGTTAAATATTTTAGTTCATTCGACCAACTAGTTTTATCATTTGTGTCAGTGGAATGCAAAAGGTAGGGAGTCCAAATTTCGAGAGAACAAATTCACGCTACCTTACTAACAAGCATGTGTCAAATTGTGCAGGCCCTGTATATATATTAGGTCAGGCGAATGTTTCCTTGGGTCAAGTTGTAGTCGATTTTGTGCGGATGAACAATTTAGATAAGATGAAATAAAATTAATTGTATGGGCGGTAACAGCACTATGGTTTACGCCCGTCCCGAAACAATTTAGACTATTGTCCCGGTCGTATAAGTAAAATAAAGACGTTCAAATTTCGTAAGACATCTTTATTCTCCGCCACTGAAGCATGCACCGGATAAACCTTTAGTTGTGCCAGGTAATACTCAATTAGGACTGGTTGGATTTGCAAGTTTCAATCGTGAGGCCTTATACATAAGTAAGATAAGAGTTTCTAAATCCCAGTGGTTAGAGCTATTTACAGACTCTCACTAAACTTTAGGCCATAAAATATTTCGGTTTGGCCAGGACATATTCACTTTAGGTTTTTTCGGCTAGGCAGGTTACACTTTGGGGCAGTCCAAACTTGGAATATACCCCCGAAAGTTTGAGCCAGACAATATATTATTTGGTCCAAGTAGCGCTGGGTTTCTTGTTCTAGCAGGTTTCACTATTTTGGACAGTCAAACGAATTAGATATAATGTCCAAATTTTTTAGAAAGCAAGGTACTTAAACATATACGTGAATTTGACCTTCTAAGTATTTGGACCAGGCTAGATTGTATTTATCCTATGCACGCAGTATTGAATTTGTATTAACAAATAAGATGCGAACCGGTTTTGAGCTTTTGGGAAAGATAGACGAAATAAAAGCGTCATAATTTACATCATCACTCTGCCTCACTGATTAAATAATAACTCTACACAGTAACATATGGGTTCGATAAAGCTTCAGTGACGGGCAAAGAATATACACTAAAATTAATACGAAATTTTGACGCCCTTGAGTCATGTACGTAACCAACCCTAGTACTAAAGCTGTCAAATAGAACCAGCACAAATTTAGGATTTTCTAGTGAACCCGGCAAAGCTTTAGTAGCGGAGCGTTAACATGGCTAGTAAAAACTGTACGTATCCATATTTAATCCAACCAAAATCTGAAACTGGGTAGCCCATGCAGCCCAAATTGAGTATTAACTGGTTCGAGTAAAATTTGTTCCGACCAAAATCCTTTTGGCATAAAATTGCACAATGTGATACAAGGACGTCACGTGAATTTCAATTTCGAAAATTGGACAACTCTGTCTATTTTGTTTGACTTCCCTTAAACGATAAAACTAGTCAGCCAACGAACTCAAATTGTGTAACACATAACCCAAAAATCTCACATTACCAAAACAATTGGTGGTAGCTTTACGTTAGACCCCTAAATTTTAGTCACAGCTACCTGCATTATTTCACTGGTTTGAAAGCAGAAACTGATAATCCTAAAAGCCTAATTTAATTAGTATCAGTCCTGAGTGAAGTCTCACCTTGACCAAGCTTCAGTGTCAGAGCGTGAAGATTCTAGCTTGAATTTTAGACACGTCTATTTCGTTTATTTCACCTGACAGAAAATTATAACTGGATAGTCCAATAAATACAATATTGCGTAATTAATTAATTATGTAAACGTAGTATAGAGATTTACGAATACCGAAAATAGTAATTAAACAAAGAAAACAAGATGACTCACCAGTGGCCTACCCAACGATGGTAAATCACACATCGTCTTATATAGAAAAAAATAAATAGCAGATAGACGCAAGACTCGAAGTCAAACAACAATGTAAAACAACATAGGTAACAATTTGTAAATTACAACCTATAATTGTGTTTAGTCACGTGTAGGGCACTCATTTCAGGACAACAAAATAGGAGAAACACGCTAAAAACAAAACCAGACTTAAGTCTTCATATGACTGTATGAATGTAATTCTAAGTTTATTTTGCAATTTCAAAATAAAGAGGGAAGGGAATGTTCAGTTTAAAATGAAGTTTATGAACTAAAAGAAACATTCCCTGAATCCATCCAAGTCGAAGGAACAAGAAATAAAAGATTTGAAGACGCGCCTGTCTCTGGTGGATGGTTGCCCAGAATGTGAAAATGAAGACCATCGCATCTCTCTATCCATCAGAACCAAAAATATGATAAGAGACAGGGTGCGGGTGCAAGGAGTGCTAAATTAAAAAAAAAACACTATTAAGCACTACTTGTCACAAGTATAATCTCGCTTGGCCGAAATACCTAAGGGATGAACTTTTCACATGCCCTATCTTTTTAACCGAAAGGAACATAAATGCTGAAACTAGATACCATAATCAGCAACAAGTGAGTAATAGCCTTTACAACCAAAAATTTCAACTAGCACAAATGCTTTCGGGTGCTCTCGTGACCTTGACCTCTAAGATTTTTTAAACTTTGATCGTCTCTACTTGCTAACTCAGAAGCAGTACAAATATTAAAAATATATAACACGATCAATTCATACAAAACCCTGCTTGAACGTGTTGAAAGTATTTAGGACAACTGTGCTTAGAAGACTTCAAACTCGGTTCGCACTGTTACCTTAATACAAAATTATATCTACCAGTAATTTTATGAAAGAACAAATTATATAATGCATGCAATTTCAGTATTAAGTTAATTTTGCGGATGTACCTTTTATAGACGATTAAAGCTTAATAGTTTTTGTAGTTTCTTTTCCACTATGTAAAACGACGAATCAGTAGTATACAAGTTCAGTTTCCTTGTACTTGTTTTTTACGCCCATGTGAACATACTTTCTCCATATTTTTCTTTTTCTTTGAAGAGCTTACCGGTTCACTTTGATGAAAGATTTCGACATTAAAGTTTGAAACTTTTTAATCTCTCTCTCTCTCTCTTTACGTGTGTGTGATTCTTAAGCAAATGGTTTCTCGTTCTTTCTCGAGGAATTTCCTGTATTCAGATCTCTGTTTTCTGGAGTTTTTCTATTCTGCATCTCTCCTCCTCTCCATTATTCTTTCATGCATCTACATATCACTCTTCTCAATATGAACTTGTATATATATTTTTTTTTAATTCCTTGTTTGCACTAGAACAAAGAAGAGAGAAAGCAAAACGGAAAAGACACCGCGACTTCGGAATTTGGTCTACACCTGTTCATACTGTAGGCTACATGTTTGTGCATGTAAGAAGCTTCAGGAACATAATATAACGCAGAAGTACATAGGTTCACATAAGCAAGTATTTTTACTAATGTTATGAGATAATAGCAACTAAAAATTAAACACGCTCAATGTGATTATACAATATAAATATTTATGCTACAGACACATATTGTGCTAGACGATCGAAGTAATAAACTTAAGAGATTTGCCATTATATTGTATTTTAAAGGTAACATTTCACTATTTCTCCACAGTTTACAATACTTTATTGTTTCACGAAATATTTAATATTGCTTAATTAACCCCACAAATACATCCAGGAGGATTTGGTATGAAATATGGATCTTTGAAAGGTGTTGTATCAAATGAAGCCATCTGTGAATGTCTACACTAATCAGATTATTTTTAACAAGTACTTCCCAAAAACTGCTTTTTGAGACGAAACGCTTGATAGAGAAATGTCCACTAAGTGAAGTCAGCACACAGACAATGTATGTGAAAAGCATTTTCTGGTCTTGCACGTGATGTTTAGTGTTTGCATTCTATGAAGAGAACCTAATCCAAAATATTTCAATGCATTGCGTAAAAAATCTTGAAAATTGAAAATCAGGCCAAACGGGAGCATATTTCCTAAGTAGTAAAGGGAAAGCTGTGTTGTTGTGAAAAATAAAATAAAAGACCCATGGATTGGAACCTAAGCCCAGACTTTCGGTCAGTGATCTGATGCTCTATTAATTAGTCCAGGTGAAGGGAAGTAACCTAACCCTTTTAAGATAAACTTTACCCTTCCCTCAGTTGACACAATAGCTATTACATGGCAGTAGATTTCAGCTGATTTGAGTTCCTGGGTATTACTTTACCGAGTCCTTTCTGTTTTACTGAAAATGGGATCATTGGAAAATGCAAAATAATTAATTTATCTCGAAACTATACTTTTTATTGCTTAAATTCCCGACGTTCATTTTCGTCTCATATATGTATTTGTAAAAGGTCTACAACAAGTTTTAATCTCCCGAACTATCACCCAAGTAACTAGTAGGCTCATCCTGGCCCTCATTCTGGAAATGTTGAATTTTCTAATCCGCAACGCGGAACTTTTCCTTTCGTCAACCGCATAATTTTCAGTTGATAAGAAATGATGCGTCGAAACAAATTCAAATTACAATTTCAAAAGTAACTTGTGATCAGCATTTAGGAATTTTCTCCACACGTTCCGGCGCCTGAAATAAAAATAAAATATATTTTTGTATTTTAATTAACATGAACTTGAAGAATTTTCGAATAGAAATAAGTACATTCATATTTGAAGTTCATATTTGAGACTTTCGTTATATTTCAACTTGGAATTTTCATCAATAGCGTACAAGTCTTTCAGGGAGATATAATAGGAATATTTGTAGTAAAATTGTTTCTTCCACTGAACTTCAGCGTTGAAATTTATTTGTTAAATTACAGTAGTATGTACTGAACCCATACGTTTATTTCACATATTGTTCATTTAATGTGGATATATTATTCCTTTCACTAATATTAATAGATCCAACTATGTGCAAAATATGTGAAGAATAAAGGTGAATTCGTCTTCCACCGCCAGCACAAGCAGCAGTTCTTAGAAATGTGATTGATTTGATCGGTAGTGAAAGTTAAAATTGTTGCAAAATACCTTTTTGTAGGAAACAAGTGCTAAGTGTGTTCTATTATTTCTAAACGTCGAGCCTTACAGTGGAAGGAAGTGCGCGATTCCAAATCATAGAAATGTCTTACAGAAACTGAGAATACTAATCAAGTCATCGCAGTATTGTAAAGCTCATTCTTACTGTCTGACAAATGGCATGGACAATAAGTACCTAAAAAGGGTAAGTAATGTGCAAAAAGAAAAGCAAGTTTCTGAGAAACGTTAGATACAGTATTTGATATAACTTATGGAAATGTAATAGTTATGTAAATCATGAAACTCCATGAAAACAATAAATCTTTTCTGTTTAAAGAAATAAATAAGTGACTTTGAAGACTGCCTGGTACGGCGATTAACACAAAAGCAAGCGAAAAGAGGAGTTGAATAATTTGCGGAAGATGGAACATAATCTTAAAGAAGGAAGACGGAAAAATCTAGAACAAGAAGAAATACCTTGTTTCATCATCTATCGTCTAGTGGAAGTAATCAAGACGAAGAAGTTGTTAAGGTAAATGTGGAGCAAGCAATATGTAACTGATAACAATGAACGTTTGTTTGAATGGATAGCCTAAATTTGGAAAACATAGTAAACTAAGTTTGCCTGAGCCATCTAAAATATATGTTTCTTTCCTTCTCAATACCGGACAATCTGAATTAATGGTAGTCCATTCCAACTGTTGGCTAACCAAAAGACTATTTGCAAAGTATCTACAGTATGTTGTTATAATCAACTGACAAAGCTGTATATTTAACTTTAACAAAACAAAGAACATCAATTATATAGTATAAGAGTGACTTCCTCAAGTTCAATCTGAAACTAAACTCAACTTCAATTATTATAAAGATAATACACTAAACAATTCACGGAATGAGCTTTCACTATTTCAGCTAATTACAGGCAATGTGCAATGCAAAGGAACATTTTTAGTAATCTGACTTATTCTGCATAACCAAAAATCTCCTAAATAAACAAAATCACGTCTATAACTTGTCAATCACACTAAAAACGTGTCAAAATCTGCAAAGAAAAATATCCCATTAAAACCATACACTCATGATTATTAAAATATCAAGAGAAAAAAGAATCCGAAAGTATCTGACAAACAGACCCTGGAAGAAAACAAAACCTTTACAAAAGGTTTTTCTTTCATCTTTTCCTAGTATTTTTTTTTTCGTTCTGCACAGATGACAAATACGCTGTTCCCATTCATTGTTTAATCTCCCTTCACTTTTGTTCACATTGTTTCCACTAAGTTTTGACCATTTCTCAACCTTCCTGCTCTAGAATTTTAGCATATGTAGGAACGAGGAGGAGAAAGAAAGGATTATGGACAAGGGAGTGCTTGTATACATACAGATGCTTATCAGAATAATGGAAACACCTGAACGAAAGTGCAACTTACCAGATTAATATGGTGTCGGGCCACCTTTCGCCTTCAGAACAACCTTGATGCGACGTGGGATGGAGGCATAGAGGATGCGTCGTGAATGGTTGCAAGTGGAATATTACACCATTCCTCGTGCAGGGCATCGGCCAGTTCTGTGAGAGAGGATGGAGGTGGAAATCGTCGCCGGAGTCGTGTTTCCAAGATGGACCATATATGTTCAATTATGTTGAGATATGGGGATTGGGCGGGCCAGGGGAGGTGTTGAACTTCATCCCGATGTTCCTCAAACCACGCTGCAACAACTCCAGCTGTGTGAATGGGTGCATTTTCATCCTGGAATATGTCGTCATTGTCCGGGAACAACATCCGGACCATAGGATGCAAGTGGTCTCCTAAAATTGCGACATAATCGTTGCCAGTGATGCGTCCGTGAAGTGTGACCACAGGACCCAATGAAAACCAT
>JAGDQP010066010.1:0-11339 GCA_022664845.1 Lepisma saccharinum | reverse complement strand
ATTCTATGGATTGACGTCACGACATATAATCTTTCAGTATTTTTATGGGACTACTTGCATATTCGAAGAACTGAATTAAATAAGTATAATTGACGATCAGCTGTTTTAGAAAAAAATTGTGTAGAATTGAAGATTTCTATTGTTGTGCGTAATTCCGAAAGTTATGTTTAATATTGAATTTAAATAATGAGAATTGAAATTATGTTGGTGGTCTACATTGTACGGTAGGATTGCTAAGAGTTATACAAATATACAAATATCTATAGAAAGGTAAAGAAGCAAGTGCTATTCTTAGGAACTTCTATTTAGTGCATGCATAATGGATAGCCTTTATTAACAATGTAAATAAAGTTACTTTGTCGATTGTGCTATGAAGAATTTACTAATGTGACTTGAAGAATAATACTTAATGTTTATGTACTGGTTTAGAACTATCCTTAACGCGGCCTAATCTTTCCTGTAAACTACTAAAGGAAGCTAAACTTGGGAATTAACTATTATCTGCATGGGAACTAACGTAATTGAAGCACGTTCTGAATGGGTTTCTGTATTAACAGCTGGATGTCTTCTTAATGGTAGCCTTTGTATAGAAATGCATGTTATGGTGTGTATAGTAATGTTGTTATGATTGATATATGGAAACATTGCACTGATTTATGTACTGAGTACTTAAATGTCATTTCCAACTGAAAGTTACAGTATTTCAAGTTGTCCTGGTTAGCTAATCTTACGATACTTTTATTATCTTTCTATTTCGGCCGCTTACGTTCATTAACAGTTCTCCAGATTAGCTACTTAGCTTCAAAAATATAGGGGACAATGTCATTAGTATCCCTATGGTATGGAGAGAACAAAGAAACCATTTGAGGATCACAGGAGGAAAAAAAACTTGCTTTGCCCATTTTTGGCCAAATTGAGATAAGAGTGCCGTGTGTTTGCTCTTAGGAGGGCATTTTTTTAAAAAGAAATTATCATGCGTGAAGAGATACGCATACTCCGTCTATTAGAAGCAAATTCTTATTTGATGTGCAGGTAGTCATAATGCTGATTATGAACTTGTATAACGTGCTCCGGTAAAATCAAGAAAATGTCGAAAGTACGTTCTTTTCCTGTGGTTTTCATTTGAGTGAGTACTGTTTTTGTGCTGTGAATGCTATTCGTTACAGTGGAGGGAAAAGAAAAAGGACCCGATGTATCCCATAAACATAGTATCAAAGATTTCGTTTATCCCCATGGACCTGAGGTACCAATTTCTTCTCCATGGGCTGTACTAGAAAGGAATAGATCTGAAGAAACAGATGAATTTACACTTATTGTAAGTGTGGCATGCCATAACTATTGACAAAAGAACAACGAAATAATCTAGCACGAGAGGCAAATATATTGAATGAAAGTGTTCGATTTATTTATTCTCTTGTCATCATATGGTACAAGTTATTCATGGCATAGAGATAATAAGGAAAACAACATTAGACATGTAATTGAATTCTACGGGATGGTTGATAACACATCACAGTGGAGGCACTTCATTGATGCATTCAGGGTTTCCGCCAGGATTTTCAGTTTGGGAGGGTGTAAGTGAAGTTTTGTACGATTTCTATCGATTTTTCACAGCAAAAAGATTAAAGTTGCGGGGTGTTGTCGAGACTTTGGGGAGTAACCCCCCCCCCAAAGGTGGGGGAGCTTGCGGAATCAATGGATGCATTGAAAAAGAGCTTGAGATGTATAATGTGTTTCCATCTGTGCGTTGAAAGAATCTCTTGAAAACGTGGAGATGATGCTTAATAAAATTAAGTACGGAGAACATGGGTGATATGTTTGTGGTGATATTAAGGTGACAGATTTAGTATAAGGACAGTTGCTGGCTAGAAGCAAAATATCCTAGCTTTCTCTGTGAGTGAGAGGGCCGAGATAAAGATTATCACTATAAAGTAAGAAAATTGACTACCTCGAGATTGTCTCTCATCAGATGTGAAAAAATGTGTTACAACCAGAGATTAAATTCAGGGTGGGCTCAAATGGGCTGAGCTCACCCACCGATTTTCTAGGGCGTGCTGCGGCTCATCCACCACTTTGATCGCACAACATAAATATTGTGTTTCTATATATTCCACTATGCACACAATACATATGTCGACAATTATGTGGTAATATTTGCTCAATTACGAATCAATGATTAGGATGGGATGCACTTGTTACTAACCATATTTGAAAGAGAGCCCTCCCACACATCGGCTTAAAAGTTAATCTCAGCTTATAACAACTCTTATTTGATTCATCTAAAATATCATTTCCTCCTTTATACTTTAAGTTAGGCATAATGAAACAGTTTGCGATGGCATGGAACAGAGAAAGCGAACGTTTTGAATGTATTGCCATTCAGAAAATTTCGATCTACCACTTTTGACATAAGTAAGAATGGTATTTACTTGTTTAATGACGATTGTTTGTTTTCTTGATGTTCAATAACGAGAAATACGTTAAGAAAACCACCATGAAAAAGATAGCACAATCTAGATTGTTTCAATAATCACCCTGTAATGTTCGACCATCAATTCTCTCTGAGATAATGCTATCACGAAGAACGGTAGTCCTTCGAGTGACGCTAAGAAACGAGTCTGTTAGCGACACTCACATATATACTGCTAATTTCGGATCTAGCAAACTATAAACCCGATTTTCATGCTTGAACTTGCGTTTGAAAGCTCTTTGCCATACTAAGACACAGAAAAAAATATTTGATCAGTAGGACCTCCCTGGAACCCCCTATGGCCGTTTAAAAAAAAAACAACTAAAATTTCTGGTTATAGCACTTACCCCAGACCATACAGGCGGTTGAAGCTTGCGGAATGATAATCTACGCTTCAATACCTTTGAAACGGTGTATCACATGTGAAAATCGGTGAGAAAACGTATGACCTTTTTTTGTCCAATCACAGAATTTTCACAAATTATAGAAAAGGACCTCTGTCATTCTGTCGGTCTTTTTGCTTTAGCCCAAAATGGTTTTGGGAGGTCAATTGCGGGCCCCAACAAGTTGGGGTAAATCGAAGCTTATTTTTTTTTACATAGGAGTTACCATTTTCGAGATACGGAGCAAAATCGATCTTTTGTATGAAGACTATGCACTTTTTTAAAAATAGGTAGCCTTACAAAATAAATGATAATAGTAGTAAAACCCCTTCGGAGTAAAGGAAAGAATGACGGAAGAATTCCACTCACAAAAGAAGTGATATCTATTTTGTTAGTTACTTTTTTGGAGTCACTATGGTGGAAGGATACTAATTCTTTCAATTTTATTATGAAGGAAACACTTTCGGAATAGTAACACGAAGAAAGTAACTCGCAAAATGGATATCACTTCTTTTGTGAGTTGAATTCTTGCGTCACTCTTCCCTTTACCCCGAAGGGGTTTTAGTACTGATTACTTATATTACAATACGAAAACTATAGCTTATGAGCCAGGTGCACAAAATATTTTAATCCAGAGCTAACAACTGAGTTAATTTCCTAATCATAGATGAAAATTTTTTAGATAGTGAATTCCAATTCACTGCTTCCATGCCACCTGGTGTCAGTCCAACCGAAGATAAAATGGCAATTAATTGTTTTTGCGCTAGATATCGAAAACGAGAAATGCACGGCGTGTGAGCTGAGATTCTGACACTAAATCTTATTCGTTCGCAAGAGAATTAAAAGCGTGGATATTGGGCACGATTTACTAGCATCACTTCGTTCCTAATTCAGCTGAGCAGGCACCAGATGGCATCAAAGACAACATACGAATGGGGGATTCGCTAATCTATAATTATTTTATCTATGACTTGTAAACTAGATCGTGCGTTATATCAACTCGGGATTATGATATTTTGTGTAACTGGCCTTGTAAATGACGTCCGTCTAGAGCATGGAATATTTGAGCTCCGTTGCAGAGCCATCTATCAGCGTCGTGGCGCAGTGAAAAAGATAAAAGTGTGTTGCATCGCGTATAAATAAAAGAACCGAAACTTATTTTCTAACCTAACCTAATCCTTGATTAGCCCGTTGACGTCCTACTTGTTAATTATGTAGCTACAATAGCTGGCTGCAAACAGTGCTTTGGAAGTTATATTTACAGAGTTCGTGTGCCGTTTTACTCGCGACAATGACGCGAGAGTGTTGCGCAGGCGCGCAATATAATTCCAGTTTCTGTATACTCTATTATAAATGTTGAAACTGCCAGAGATCACTTTGAATATCCATAATTAACTATCAGTTAGAACGATCAAGATTTAAGTACGTCGAAATCTGGCAACACTTTCAGTTAAACGGTCATTATTTCTGTTTATTGCCAAGACTAAAACCCGTTTGACATAAAAGCATTCATGCTATGATAAATCGTAGCATTCTCTCCTAGTATATATTCCATCATCTTTCTTGTGGAATAATAACATAGCACCTTGCCATATTGTAACATTTTTGCTTTGACATGGTTGTTTGCTAGCACTACGTTTTACCGTCATATAAATGCTTCCGTGTCAAACAGGCCTAACTCCAAATATACAAAATTCCTGATTTATCTGCTATTGTTCAGAGATTTGAAATTCCAACATTTCAAAGTTCATCGTCCTTAATTCCTTGATTCTGAAACTCAAATATAATTTGATATTTTAATTTTGGCATGTGACTTAGACTTTCGAACACTTCTAGGCCTAACCCAACTTATTGTACTATTACTTGTACCACCACTTACCAAAATTTTCTTTCGAGTCGCTCATGGGTTCTGAAAGACTATGCTTTCCTCTGTAGTCAAATTTGTAGAAGTAGACAGGTGTCGAACCAATGGATGCTTGAAGCTTGGCTGCTTGTTCTACATATACTACAAAAATTCTGTCGCTTAAACTCTGAAAAGAAATAAAAAGAAATTGGCCACATATATTCGACGAATTATTTAAGTACATTAAAAGGCGTTGAATGTTAACGTATTAGTATAGAAACATGTTAAATGGTGGTGTCTATGAAACGGAAGTGCACACAACTAGCCCTGGATTGCAGGTAAATGTCAATCACTTCCAAGCCCTGTGATCACTCCATACGACATACAACTGTAATCCAAATATTACCACTCAACGCAATGATTCACAAATCAAATATCGAAGTATGCAACTATTATTGTAACCAGTTAGAACTAATTCAAAGGAAAAGTAGCTCTCTCTTTGATAACAATTAAGTTTAAATAAGGAAGATATTATCATAAAACTTATCCACAAACACCATACACATACTTTCTCTCTTCTCATTCGCCTACAAAGTCATACAAATCACAAGTTATTTTCAATTACCTGAGTAATTTCGTCAGTTGTGTGACTGTTAATACGTTTATCCCCAAGATAATACTGACGAATCTTTCTCGCTATTGCATCATGTTGATCTCTGGGCAATGTGTAGTTGTAGTCATACAAATATGGTGCAATAGCTTCAAAGTTTTCATCCAAGTCTTGAAGTCTGCCAGCGTCTGCTGCAAAATCTTGAAGAAATGAAAAGAAAAACAGTATGTTAAGTATAGCTATAGTAAAATTAACGAATTATTTATATCAGAAAATATTTTGACATAATTATTAATATTTAAACAGAACTTTTATGAGGTAACGTACTAATACTAAGAATTCTTTTTAAATTTATTGTTGATAGGTCTAAACTTTACTAAACCGCTATCCAAACATGTGTTCACCATGTCACATGAAAACCGCTATCATCTTAATACATAACTTCTCGATTTATCGTCCTTGTGCGATGTTCGATGCTCAATGCTTCTTCCATAGGAGTGATTGTTACACATTCAAAGAATTCCGTGAGTTTGAAAATTCGAAGTAAATGAAAACTACGCTACTCAAAGACACGTTGATTATCCTTGTATCCTACATTCAAAAGCATTCATGAAACGTATGGTGCTTTGAAGTCATATTTGCGCTTCAGAAAGAACCATCCTGGTTGGAAAGCGTTTACAATAATCCAATATTAGCGCTAATACCTATCTATATTTTTTTCAGAGTCTCAGTATGAGTTGTTCCATACTCTAATCAAGTCTACTGAAGATACAAAATTAAAATTGTTGAGGAATTGGTTTAAAAAAAAAACATCAACAAAGAAGAGATGATAATTTCGCAACCAGAAAGGGCCAAGTGTTCCTGAATCTTTTACCAGAAGAAGACCTTAGCAGTGACCTTAAGCATAGTGATCAAAACGAAATTTCTATAATATTTATATGAAATAAATCAAGGAATGGTCATAATTATCCTTTGACCTTCGATGACATGTCATCAATGGTACAGTTGTCCTTAAAAAAAGATATTGACAAAACTCCTACTTGGGAAAATAGTCACAAAGCAGTTTCACAACGATTAAAGAAGCCAGTCCCTAATGAAACTGAATCATTTTATGAAGCGGTACTATTGAGAAAGATGTATGAACCAAGAAAATATAGTTGGAAAGTTAAAAACCAATACTTCGGATCAAATATGGGTTGGGTTATTCAAGAACATACGACCAGCTAATCTTAAAGAGTTTTAAGACAACGCTGAGTTTGATTTTAGTGTTCCTGGTACAAGTGAAAGTATTGAACGACTGTTCTCTTGATTGGATGTCTTATGGTTTTGTGGACCAATGAAAAAAAAAAGATAATAGATTGTTAGTATACACAGTGAAATCAATGCTTATAGTGTAGATGCTTTATAAAGAAAGTTTTGTGGGGTTCTATAATTACATACGACACAATCAGAGTTTATTCAGTGATATTCACTCATGTGAAAAGTGTGTTACTGCACAGATGTGGACCATTTTTATGGCAATTTTGAAAGCATTATTCTTCAGTTTCTTTGCTCCAATAATATATTTCTTTTTTGTTCAGCCTTTGTATTGAGTGACTTAAAGTGAAGTTTTTGATCATTGCCTTATAAATATTGCTCTGTAAGAGATATGTTTCCTTATGTTTACATGATATCAGCGGTCAATTACGCTAGATTGAAGATCTATTCGTAGTTTATTTCCAACTTCCATAGAACACAATGAGCTAAGCAACACTGCTTCCTTCTTAATTTAGAGGCTGTACTAAAACAGCTCTTAGTCGTGGAAATGACAGTTAGTGACCAGTAAAAACTCGACAATAAGTCACACACAGCTGAACTCTTAAAGAGATTTTTAAAAAGTTATTCCATGAATTAGTAAGCATCTGTACGGATAATTAAAGAATATATGAGGGGCGCTTTCACACAATTTGGTATCTACGAAAAGAGTTTCTTTCAAAGGATCTGTTTTTAAAATACTCCCGTATCACGATGACATTTTTCCTTAGAAAAATATTACATATTGGAATCTCAGAATGCAATAGGTGAACTGAAAACCGATTGTCCTGAACCGAACACATTAGAATATGTAAAAACCTAAAGATCGATAAAATACCAAATAAAAACGCCCCTCATGTGTTCTTTCGCTTAACAGAGTTGTAGAGTCGAAGCGGTCATGATGCTATCTGGTAACTATTGTAGGCAGATCACGAGCTAGTATGTCTCCTATTGACGTAACAAGGAATGAGGATCTTCCTCTCTGTTTACTTGCCAGTACAACACATACGTTCAAAATACGTGGAATAAACGTTAGTACCGAAATGTAATTTTAATGTTGTAGATGTACCGAAATGTCCGCCTGTTCAACGAGTAATTCGACGTTGAATAATGGTTGAAAAACAGGTTGAAAACAACGCTTAGAATAAACGTAATGTCCATCGTCAAAAAGCGGATAATGAAGAAACGTATACTTAAAGTTGCTTATGCCAACCTGTTCAACCTTTTTTCAGTTAGCCAAAACAGAGTATAGGTGCTGGCTGCTGTCTATTGGTATACATATTAAGTTAAATTCTGTCTGTTGCTTTCATCATGATATATTAATTTATTAGTACATTTTCCAACCGACTGCTGTGGGGTTCGAAGCTGGAACTTTCCTCACTCATCGTTTGTAACTCGTCACTCTAGCCACTCATCCACGGAGTCGTGTTCAGAGTTATTACCCATTTACTATTCTTTTTATGTTGCGAAGACTTTATTTGTAGTAAAAGGCATGCGTATAGCCTTGAACGCAGTCACCACAAATCCTGACGTGTCGGTTTATCATAATCTGCAGGTATTCATCTCATGGGGTAAGAATAAGAATGAAGTTAATCTTCATAGTCAAGAAGTGGACGATGAAAACACGTATTTTCGAAACACATTTTTAATATTTTATATGCACACCTATTCAACGGCTTAGCCGACGCGACATTTGATAACTGTTGAAAAGAGATTCAAATGAATATTTAGAATAAACGTTAGATGGAAAGTCAAAAGTGGACGACGAAAGAAGGTATTTTCGAAACGGTAATAAGTCGTTTAATTAAGTGTCAAATATAGTTGAAATAGTCAATGAAAATACCACTGCAAAAAAACACTAAAAAGTTTCTAAAGGCGTTGCCATTTAAATTTGAATTCTATTTATGGCATTTAGGCATCTAAGGGTCAGTGGTGAAATTGCATTCTAAAGACGGTGAAAATATTTCGTACGTTTCAAAAAGAGTATACAATTAAATTTGTATTTCTCAATGAGTGTGATATGTCGCCTTAGAAAAACGCATGTAAAGAGAAATATATGTCTTACAAGGGACACTTCATATCTCGGGGAGACCAAATATGATGAAACTTTGTATGTCGATAGAAGACTCAAAAAGAAGTGCATATACAAAATTTTAGCTGCAAAACTGAGCAGAGAAAGAGAAGGGAGCCCGAGAAAAATAAAGTGTAGAGCGCAAGTGTACCATATAGCGGGACGGGAAAAATCTCATTGCAATAAAAATGGGGGAAGGAAGTGTACCCTAGTGGGTATTGATGAATACTAGATAGGAAGAGCTATGCGTCACAGAGAATATTCATCATGACCGCCATCTTGAAAGCGGCCATTTTGCAACTTGTGTGAAAGTTTGAAATAGTAAGGGAGTCATGTGATATATCAATCTAGACTGAAATTTGACTGGAAATGCATCGATATAGTTTTGTGCTAACGTTAATCCGGTGAGAGATAACATGTAAATTTGGTGTGGAAAGTGGTGGAAGGAGAGATTCGTCAACATGCTAGTATGTTTGAAAATTGCAAGGTGTGGAAACGAAAGTTTAACGAAGACAATCTGTGTTTGCATGAAAGGTTGTTAGTAGCAGTGAGTGAGTCAGTCAGGCAATCAGTGAGTGAGTCAGTGATTGCCAGTTAGCCTTTCCATTTCTGCAGGGCTTTTCATACGGCTTAATACGTCTAATGATGAAGGGACGTGACCGTCCAAGGTTGTGACTTGGTCAAACCCAAACGAACTTCTTTCTGAACAAGAGCTCGTGCGTGTAGGCAACCCACCCAGTCTATTTCCCAGCCTTCCGACGTGGCACTGTTTCAGTTCCATTGCTTATTGTATGTCACATACGTGTCTAACCCAAAACACATTCGTCCAGTGTCAGCACTGTCTATAACTTTACACTGACATATTGATAAGTTGTTGGACGATGGCCGTTCGTTACTGTGTTGATACTAACAACCTTTCATAAAAACACAGATTGTCTTCGTCAAACTTTCGTTTCCACACCTTGCAATTTTTACACATACTAGCATGTTAACGAACCTCTCTTTCCACCATTTTGCTCGCCAAATTTACATGTTATCTCTCACCGAATTAACGTTAGCACAAAACTAACTGTATCAATGCATTACCAGTCAAATTTCAGTCTAGATTGATATATCACATGACTCCCTTACTATTTCAAACTTTCACACAAGTTTCAATATGTCCGCTTTCAAGATGGCGGTCATGATGTAACAGGTAGGCTTCGGTTGCTAGGTAACGCAATGTTGACACTTTACTACGTGAAGGAATGTAGTCCACTGTATTCAGGCACGATGACAAGAAATACTTATGATGTTTCCAATTGGCCTGGATTAAGCTATAGCAGGAAGCCGCAGTTAAGGGATGTCACTGCTACTGAAATCCATGGCCCAAACCGTGAAAACATACATACAGTATGTTCTAAACAATATGTGAGAAAATTACACTGATGTAGGAAGCGCAAGCAGGGCTTTCACTGCACCAGGAATCTCACTCAATGTTTAGAGCAGGAATATAGCATAAGAAAAACTCTATCTGTCAAAAGAATAGAAGATATATTTAACGTTCTGGCTAGGGTTACATACCCGTCTGGGCTACTATATAATGTTCCATAAATCATAGCAAGTATACACGTTATTAATTACAAATATGGTTAATTACGTTATTGATTTGACATTCTTCTTTATAAAATCAATACAGGCATTCCCACTATTTAAACATTACAATTTCTCTTTGTTCTACACACTACAAGTACTAAAAGTAAACATGAGTAACTGACATGCGCGTGAGCCATCTATGTTTCTCAATCGTAAATCAACTGACATACACTGAAATATATTACATTAAATGTCACTAGTTACACATTAGTCCGCATCAAATGTGATTGTGAGCTACACCGTTAAAATGATGGATATTCTCTGTGACGCATAGCTCTTCCTATCTAGTATTCATCAATACCCACTAGGGTACACTTCCTTCCCCCATTTTTATTGCAATGAAATTTTTCCCATCCCGCTATATGGTACACTTGCGCTCTACACTATTTTTCTCGGGCTCCCTTCTCTTTCTCTGCTCAGTTTTACAGCTAAAATTTTGTATATGCACTTCTTTTTGAGTCTTCTATCGACATACAAAGTATCATCATATTTAGTCTCCCCGAGATATGAAGTGTCCCTTGTTAGTTGGAAAAGAAAGTTGAAAACACGTCACATTAACGTCCTATCAACGAAATAAAATTTTCGTTGGAATACAGATTGAAATTCAACGTGTTTTCCACATGCAAAAGAAAACAGAATATAAGAGTTAATAGCATTCAAATAGGTTTCAATTACAAATGTTATTCCATTAAATTTGAAAGAATCCCATGAAACGAAATCTATACCACAGTTGAAAATAACAGTTGAAAACTCATCGTATTTACATCTTATCAACAGTATCAAGTTTTTGTTTGAAATATTATTTTAAAATTAAACGTACTTTTTTCAACCGATAACGTTTAATCAACGAAATAAACTAAACATCAATGTTCAAAACAATAAAAATTATGTGCTACTAGGGTTATATTCGTACACTTAGGAAAGCAACGGAATTTTCCCACGAAGGGAAGATGCGAAAGTGCACAGAAGTCGAAGTCCCGGTGACTGACTTTTTTGTACTGAGCTCAGTTGATGGAGTGATCCATGAAAAAGCA
>JAGDQP010066009.1:0-11340 GCA_022664845.1 Lepisma saccharinum | reverse complement strand
ACTAAAACTTGGATGCGCAACTTCACATCAAAGCAGAATATGGCCACTAGAGTCCGATAACACCAAAAGCCGTACATCACCCCCTTCCAGTTGAATCCTAAGGATATATACACGTACCTGCCGTTAACTGGTAAGTGTTAAGAACATGAATTGAATTACAGATTATCCTAAGAGAGCGTTTGATGATTAATGAGGATAGTTTAGACAAGTTTAGGCTAATGCCGCAGACTTCTATGCGCTGCGAGATTGATAGAGTCTCTTATTCGATATTTTAATCTTCTTGATAATTTTATAATTTTATTTGTTGTTTATTATAGTTTGATAATATTATTGTTTATCATATTTTAATAGTACACTCATATATTGAGTGTATTTTACTTTGACTATTTTAATTACAATTTTTAGTTAGGTTATACTACTATACTACAATTTAATGTTTATAGGTACTTTTATTTCAAAATACTTGCGCAATTTAACAGAATAGCTTGGGTCGAGTGCAAGGAATGGGCCGGGGCCTTATCATCATGCAGGTGGCAGTTTTGTGAAGCCTACAGGTGTGATGTCTTGCAACGAACTGCATCACGTAGACGATGAAGAACGTCAACTCCTCCGTAATTTTTCGTCCATCTGATATGCATTCGTGATGTACAACACCACGGTAGTCAAATAACACAATCAGCATTTGTCGGAGATGGGTGTTTTCACTGTTTTACTTGAACCGATTGTACCACTGTTTTATTTATGTACTTCCCATGGAATCGCCACCGATAGATTGTTGAATCTTACGTATTATTTCTCCTGCACTATCTCCAGAAGTTGTTGAATTGTTGTCAGTAGTGGATGTGGATATCTCTTGGGATTCTTGTGCATGACAGGCCTTACAATGTAAGATGCGCTATTTAATTAAATATGTCGTTAGCAGTATTTAATGGAACATAGCGTAAAATTTGTTAAAACGTAACTAATATCTTATTTTGGCTTTATTACATAATTAGAAGAACATAAAGAATCAGACGTTTATCTTTGCATTTACTCGGAGAGAAATATCTTATGTCTATTTCTATAAACCAATAATTATTAACTGTTTATTAAGCCTATATTTCAACTATTACTGAAATGATCATTTAAAACACTGGGGAAAGCAATATTTTCAATGAAAATATCAGAATGAAAGTAATTGATCCTCATATTTACTTGGTTCCAGAAATCTGTGAATAGTTTTAAAGACGACGCTCTCATAAACTGAAACATTAATCTCCTGTTCTCAGTTGTATAATCTAATACAAGGAAATGACTCAAGTCTATTATTACCAAATAATTACTATAGTTTATTGCAGCCAGGAAATTAGTAGAGTAATTACCTCATTACTCCAGTACAGGGATTATATCTGTAGCCAGGGATGGCGATTAAATGATGGATTCAGAGTATTAATATGGAAACACAACACAATGGTTATTATACTGTAATAAATTTTCCGAGACATCCCTGGAAAATGATAGGCAACCATAGTCCCCTGGGAATTGTCAGTACCTTTTCTAACAAAAAAAAAAACATCTATCATACAGTTTGTAGGATTTGTAGGAGCAAAACAAAGAGAAACACAGGAACCTGAAGGAAACTTGAACACGGAGCTTTCCGTATGATGTCCAGCGTCGTACTGTCTAGTCGAACGAAACCAATATAGAGCGTCAGAAATATGTTGCCTGAATCCCTTAATACATAATCTAAGTAGATGCCACGACTTATGCCACATTTTACTAATTCTTTATAATTGTTAATTAGCATTCGGAATCCCCATTCACTGAAAATATATCCCTTTTCTACTAAAATAAGAACTGATCAAAATTACGGCAGGAAACTCTTGATCATAATTGTATGTACAAAAATAACATAACTGTAATTTTATTATAGTTATTTTCAATAAATTGTTATAACTGTGACGGCTTCTAAAAAACAGCAGTTATTTATAACAGTTTAGATGCAACAGCCGAAATTATTTGTTATCTTGGATGTCAAACCAATATTTGTTGGTTTTTTTTCTATCACCGAAACAAGAAATAGCCCAGTCAATAAAGATTCTTTCTCGTAACAAATTATCGGAAAGCTGAATTTTGTATACGTGATAAATCCTTATGAGACAATATTTTCCCAAAAGTACCCACATAAGGAAAAATACACAACCATGCCCCTGCCGGGACTGGAACTCGGGACCTTCGAATCGATGACCTACCACCACAGACCGCTCGGCCACCCGGCCGGCACCTACCCAACCTGTTCCAATATTTGAAGAAAGTAATATTCTCAAACTTTGGCTAAATTTAAACGAAATTTAGAGGTCACTACCAAACTTTGAAATACTAAGCTCCCTTTATTTTAAATATTGCAAGATATACTGTATATAGCGTCTACAATTTACAGTTGGTATTTTTCGTTGTACAATGTCAAGAGATGAATATAACAATACTCGCTCAGTAGAACTACTTGCTATTGGCAAGTCCTTACGTCTATACAAATCCCTTCCATTGATCGCTGACAACCTGCAGAAAAAGTTGGTTTTAGTGTTTAATCTTGATGTGAAATTGATTGTATTTCTCGATTAGAGGCGCCATTTAGGGGGTAAGGGGGTCATTCTTCCTCCTGGGTTTGAGAATATAAACGCACTAAAACGTAAAAAAAAACTTGTTTAAGAAGACATAAAAACACAAGGAAAAGAACTGTTTCTTTTTCAATTTCGATTTTTTTTGTAGGGCTTTGAAACCAAATTTATAACTAAAACAACTACTTGTAATATGCTACGAAATGTAGGTTAGTGAGTTTTAATTGCCTGTAGTGAGTAGTAATTATTTTGCGCCGACCTCACTCAAAAAATCGAAAATGAGAAAAAGATTTTAAAAAGTTTTTTTTTTTTATTTATAGTCCGTTTTTAAGTCGGGCGTTTATCTTCGTCTTCTGTAAAAGGTTATATCTACATTTTATTTTCCTTTCATATTGGTATCCGCTAAAGAATAATTCTGCAATAGGTCTGCATAGAGTTGCTATTGGATCGCCGAGAAACCCTGTGCGACGCCTGCCCAACATTGACTAGATTTATAATAACAGTGATTCTCAAAGGATGTGCACACTAGTATGCCGCGAAATTGCTTGCCTGGGCTGTCACGCGCGTCGCAAGAACATATATATATATATATACATGGATTAAAATGATAAAAAAAGTGATCCTTTATGTTCTTTTAAGATTATACGTCTCTCAGAATGTATTTGAGAATTATTGTAATATGAGCGTTAGTAAGCCTCATTTTGTGTTTTCTCTCCAGGCATTTCTGAGTCGCTTGGCTCGGGATATGGCCAAAACACTGGTGTGTAGAATTGTCAGAGGGCAGAACAACTTGCGTCAACTAAGTCCTATATTGAGAAGTCTTTTTCTATTTTTTGTAATAGCTATTTTTTACTGAAGTATTATAATTTTGTGCTAGGTATAGCAAGTAATCATTTTAACGATGTTGGTAGTATACTACCTGAGCGGTAGGACATTTTGGTTCTGTATTATCCCTATCCGTTTCTATATTTCTACATGTTGGTTGGACTGAGCGTACAAATATTGGTGGGCAGTCTTTGTTTAATATCTCAGGATGCCCAAGGACTATATGTTGCGGATGTCAGAAGTACAAAGTAGGTCAAATTAGAGCGTTTTCTTTATATTGATTTTTAAGGGAATTTTACGTTCTAGTTTTTGTTTAGATTTGAGAACATTTTACTTCCAAAGGTGAGTCAATGTGGGGTATTGCGAATTTTGGAAGTTGAATTTCGTTTGTCTAACAACAACTTTTATTTTTAAGTGAGGTGGCCTTAAGGGATGCCTTTATTTTATAAATGTGTGTTTATAAGCTTTATCTTCCCTCTTCGTGAGAGCTGAAAAGGTTTTGTTCAGAGGAAGTCCAATGCTTTATCTTTCCTCTGGTTTCCTCAGTTTTGTGGGTTAAATCATCAATGTAGGAATAGATTTTAGTTTTTTGCATATTTCGATATGTAGACCCAAATTTTATTCAAGTTCTGGGATCACATCTTTATAAGGGTTTTGCTACCATAATGTTGTATTTTGTCTGTGACATCATGCAGAATGTAGTCATTTAGTTTGTTGAGTTCTTGCGGAATTTTTGTTACTCACAAAAAGATTATAAACTGTTTTTCTATTTCGATGAGAATTTATTAATGAGATCTTGTTAATGATTGATAAAATGAAGCCAAGACGTTACATTTTGATACATTAAAGCTGCATGTGTGCTGTAATAACACTTTACAAAAGTTAACTATTTCTATGTCAGATATGAGTGTCACGCGGTTTTAACTATAACATATTAACAGTGAAGATATGCATCTGAATTACGTATACCCAGAACATAAAGTAAACGTACGTTTGGAAATAGGTGAGATACAGCAGGCATAGTGGTTCTGCCAGACCCCGTTGTGCCAGACCTCCACAAAATTTTCGAGCGCAACCCACAACTTTAATATTTTTACGGTCAAAAATCGATAGAAACCGTGCAAAACTGTCTTTACACCCTTTCAATTTTTACTTTACACCCCCAAACTGAAAATCCTGTCGGAATCACTAGCTAAGCGATATCTTTTATAACGTCTTTCCTAAATGATCTTGTCCCCCAAGCAAAACATGAAAGAACGCCACTGTTCTCGATCAGGGCAGCTTCACGTTATTCCTGATTAGCGCACCCGTATGAACATCAGTGAATAAGGGAAGAAATAGGTTTTGTCCTGTCTCTTTGTCCGCCCCTCCTAGACCTCAGCAACTAAAAGTCCGACAGAGTTGAACCATACACCGTTGGATTCGTCACGACCTCAAACGGTGGGGAAACTTATGAATTTGATTCTAAAACTCACAAGTTATTTTCATTTACTTACAAGTAAACTTTACGTTTGGGTGAATCGAGTTGCTGCCCGAGACACATGTGATAGAGTAGTACTAAATGTACTCTATATGTCAGGGAAGTTTTAGGTGCAAATCTCAAAGGGGTTAGGAGATACAAGCACTAGAAAGTCACATGGAGGTACATGCTATAGTCGTAAAACATAATCCAAAACATAAGAGAGAAGTCATATACCTATTATTTCCTCTAAACTAGATTATGTTCGTGTTTCCAGCATATTTAGATGATCAAACACAATATAAAGTTGTTTGTTTTGCAAAGCCGAAGTGATTTTGGTATTGCATAGAAAAGTTACCAATTACGACAATCAATATACAGTTCAAAAAAAGAGTGAGCTTCGCACAAATACTCCGCTCTCAGTGAGCACACCTGACAAACGCAATCCAGTCGCGTTTGAAACATTTGTCGTTCACAATTCCGTCAAAGCAGTAATAGAAAGGAGCAATCCAACTTCCAGTCTCCTCATTTAAGTATCCAGCCTTATGGACAGCGAATCGAATCATGTTGCGAAAACGAGGAGTACTGAACTGGTAAATAGTGAACGACTGAAGTTGTATGTTCGCTTACGTGCTATTTCTGTTCGCTTACGTGCTAGTAACATCTTCCCAACAAGGAAACAAAAATATGGATAAAAACATTTGATGTTGTCACACCTTCTAGTGGCTGTATCTCCTAAACCCTTTGAGCTTTGCACCTAAAACTTCCCTGACATATTGAGTGCAGTTAGTACTACTCTATCACATGTGTCGCGGGCAACAACTCGATTCACCCAAACGTAAAGTTTACTTGTTAGTTTTCTCCGTTTTTCCTATGTATTTTCATAAGGTATGTTTGTCCTCCTCCCTCCCTCCCCCAGAAATCTCAGTAGCTACAAGGCACACAGAGATGAATGGTACACCGTCGGATTTGCCATGTTCTGAAACGGTGGAAAAAGTTTTGATTTTGACTTTAAAAGTGTCAGGTCCTTTTCAATCACTTGGTATGCACCATTGGTGTCTCTCCTAGATCTCAGTAAATATAAGTCGGACAGAGACGAGCCATACACATTTGGATTCGTAATGGTCTCAAACCATGAAATAATCTTTTACATAAGCTCTAAAACTGGTAAGTTACCTTCAATCGCTTAGTATTCTTCATCTGTATGCCCCCCCCCCTAGATCTCAGGACAAATTACACAGAGATGAATGATACACCATTGGATTCGTCATGGTCTGAAACGGTGGGGAAACTTATTATTTTGACTCTAAAAGTCGCAGGTCCTTTTTAATCGCTTGGTATGCTCCATTCGTATCTCTTCTAGATCTCAGTAACTACAAGTCCGACAGAGATGAACCATACACCGTTGGATTCCTAATTGCCTCAAACCATGGAATAACATATAATATAAGCTCTAAAACTTGCAGGTCCTTTTCAATCGCCTAGCATTCTCCATCTGTATATTTAATTGTCATCCCTAGATCTCAGTAACTACAAGTCAAACAAAGATAAATGATACACAGTTGGATTCGTCATGTTCTGAAACTATGGAAAAGTGTTTTATTTTGACTCTAAAAGTGGCAGATCACCAAAGTCTCCGAACTTTAAAATGTTTGCTGTGAAAAACAGATAGAAACCGTGCAAAACTTCACTTACACCTTCGCAATTATGACTTTACACACCACAAACTGAAATTCCTGGCAAGACCCCTGCAACCAACCACCCTGACTGAGGGTTTTCAACAGTCGCAGCAGGTAAATACCGGGATGACACCTTAAACCTAGGTCTTGGCCGTCAACTGCCTGCTTCCTTTTCCCTCTCCTATACCAACTTGAGCCATAGATGTTTAAACATTCACACCTACATAAATTTCAATTCAATTTTAATGTTTAGACCTACTTCCCAGACAGCAAATGTATCTTAACACAAAATTACTGCAAAATTACTCAACAACTCTCGTAAAATTTTTGCAAAAGTGCATATGCAACTCTAGTAACTTGTAGCAATTATGCACCAACATGCCTATTTGACTTTAGAATGTTTCTAAACTGCAGCAAAGATCCATTGCAACTACTAAGAAAGAAAAAGGAGTTGAACAACTTGTAAGAACTTGCGGCAAAATTGCAGTGCAATAGGATTTTCATAGAGTTGTTAAGTTAAATTACTGCACTCTTACTGTATTCTTGCGACACTTACAGCTCTCAAGGGAACTTGAACTGTTCAGTCGATATCGAGATAATGAATATGCCAAGTGATAGGCCTTGGCATGCTTACTTTAACAGGTACAATAGTAGCTGCCACAACTTTGTGTGTTAGCCTCGTAATAAATACGCAAAATACTATACAGGGTACAAAACAGTCGAATAAAATAAAAAAGATAGGCAGACAAGAATGAAATGTCCCTGAACATGTTATAGGGGCAGGGGAAAATGGAACGGACCATACCCTGTTGCCGGCTACCATCTTGAAATCCACCACCTTGGATTCAACTTGAAAATTTCAAATGACAATATGGCCATGCAATGTGTCAAATGACATCCTCTTGCAACAAGAAATTGAATGGCGAAATGCAATTTGCGATACCTGTAGCAGCGTTGCAGTTATGAACGAAATTAGGGTAGGTTTTGAACTCAGCGGTTTGTTCCGAAAGACACACACATACACACTTTGCAACACCATAACAAACACATTCATCAATATGGAGAACAGCTGTGAACCACAAAACCACAATCACCATCACACAACATGTTTCACATTGAAACATTTCCGCAAACATCGTCGTGCGCCCTACGAAGCACGCCAGGTAATAACTGCGTAGATACACAATGCAAATACTTCACTGTCACCCTTTGCTGTCAGTGATTTCCCTGTTTAGACAGGAAACACCATTAAGTTACATTGGTACACATTAACCTTCAAGTACCGTCAGAAAGAAATATCCAAAGGAATCCTGTTAGGGGATCATGGTGGCCACTCAACTGGGCCACGCCGACCGATCCATCTACCTATTAACCACCTGATAACCTAATCACCATATCCGTGTCATACGCTTCACAAAACATTGTTTATCACTTACGTAAAGGAACAAGAAACATATGTAAATGGTTGGTGAATTGTCGGGTCGAAAGATAGGATGGTAATTTGTAATTCCCTTTATTTCAGCAGGCGAGGTTCAGCTAATAGCTGTTCTTCCACCTAACCTTGTCAAATTATACAAAAATACATTTATGTATTAATAAAACACACAAAAATAAAATAGAAAAGACAAAATAAAAAACGTACATGAAAAGTGCCATATTCACACAACACTATAAATGCTCATTAAAGTTAGATTTTACTAGTCGGGTCTTTGCTGATTAAGTAAATGTTAACTTAAAAATATTTTAAGTTCATTAAGCGTTTTTGCACATGTAATTGCATTGGGCAAAGAATTCCAGGCTTTCGCAGCTGATACAGAAAATGATCGAGTTGTTTGCTTGAGTCTGTATCTTGGAACATCATATGCTGACTTATTACGTGTAAAGTACTTATGGATACTAGACCTAGAGATAAGTTTTCTATATAAATAAACGGGTTATTTCTTTGAATAATGTTGTATAAATATTGTGCAGCAGAAACAAAAGAACCTTCTTCAACACATTGTTAAAATATTATTCTCTAATATAGGGAGAATATGATCGAATTTACGAAGGTTGAAAGCAAGATGAATGCAGAAATTTTAATGGACCTTACTTTGTTGATTTGAAGGGAAGAGACAACTTCCCTTCAAATCATAACGGTAATCAAACAAGGGTATAATTAGTGTTTGTATTGGATACATTTTTTTTACCGTAAGCAAGTCGCGTGATCTATATAGGCATATTAAATTACTAAGTGCACTTGAGCATACGTTAGCTACATGAGGATTCCAGTTTAGATTTGTGTCCATTCTTAATCCAAGATTTTTTAATACTAGATGAATATTACATGGAATGGTTACAAATTTCATGTTTAATTCCTATGGTTTCAGTTTCTGAAGTTAGGTAGCTGTCCATATAATTGTGTAAATACATTTTAATGGATTAATAACTAACCCGTTTTCACTACATTATTTTTGTATATTATGAAGATTTAGTGTTCACTTGGTATTTCCTGGTGAGGATTAATAAATAACTGCAAGTTATCATCGTAACAGTGAATTTCGTTTTTATTTAACAACTGTAAATACATCTGAAACATACAGAAAAAACAAAATTGGCCCTAATATTTATCCTTGAGGAGTGCCTCTTTCCAAAGACAAAGGCTCAGATGTCAGGAGACTTAAGAAAAACACGTTGTTCTCTGCCTTGTAAATATGATTTGATTCAATCAACTCTTTTAGTAGAAAAAATATAGTGCTTCATGTTAGCAAGAAGAAGATCATGTTCAACTAACTCGAACGCTTTTGTTAGATATAAAAGAACCAAAACTACTACAAAAGAATCATTCAACGCATGTAATATTTCATCATGGACTTCTAAAAGAGCAGTTCTCGTACTATGAAAACCTCGGGATCCTGACTGAACCGAAGGTAAAATACCTTCATTGCCAATAAAAGTATTGAGTTGTTGGAAAACATTTTTTAAGTTACTTTTGATAAGACCGATATTGGCCATAGCTCCTTAAGTGATATGACATTAGATTTTTTTTTTTGGCAGATGAAGCATCCTAGTTTGTTTCCATACATTAGGAAAACAGCCGGTACTAAGAGAGATATTTATAATATGTGTCAGTAGTGACAATATGAACGACAATGAGAGTTTCAGCATTTTAGTTGTTATTTCGTCAAGCCCTGCGCCATTTGATTTAATACTGTATATCGTTCTCATTTACAAGGAGTAGTGAAAACTCGTCTTTAACTTTCTGAGCGAAATTAGCAGAATACGATGCGATCTTCAGACGAAGATCAGTTTTTGGTACAAGGGCATTAGTTGCTAACACAAAATGTTTATTTAGAATATCCGGGCCGTTAAATGCCTTCGGGATAGACTGAGGGGACTTATTTCCTATTCCAAATTCACTCAACGTTTTCCATTTAACTCTATTATTTTCCCAATGTTAATGGGGTATGAAACATGCCTTTTTTTTCTTGTCGAATAACTGATGTTTTGAAATTACGTAACCCTTTACATTCTTTGCAATGGGTTTGTAGTCTGGTTCGTTTGAGCTTACGGAATGCGCCATCACGTAGTTTCATTAGCAATTTAGTACTACTTGAAATGAATGGACGTTTATGCTTACTATTTTTTACAGTTTTGTTGGGTAGCAGCTTTGTAGGGTGAGATATTATTCCTTTTAGTATGGTGATAGTTGAAATCATCTGCGATGGCACACACTTCGTTCACCCGACATCAGAACAATTTCTATGCGTTTAGCTTTCGTTACGGTCATTTTAAATTAATGAACCTGAAACGAACAATAACGGAAAACCCGTTACAAATCTCACAAACCGTTAGAAATAGACAAAAACCAACCAGAGTTATGAATTCCCGAGGAAATTTTAGTCCTAGTTGATATGTCACACATATCCATTCCTATTTCAAACTTTCAAGTTGAATCCAAGATGGTTGATTTCAAGATGGCCACCGGCAACGTCGATGGTTCGTTTTATTTTCCCCTTCGCCTATAACATGTTCAGGGACATTTCATTCCTGTCTGTCTCATATTTTAACACGTTTTTATTAACTCGCTTTCTTGTCTGTCTGTTCGGTACAAATTTTGCAATCAATTTTAACCCTACATTACTAAATCGTAGTCTGACAGACTACGCGACAATTGCTTAAATCTCCCCCACCCCCTACCACTAGGTCCACGCATCTCATACTCCGTGTACCTTCAGTCCGTGAATAGGCAATGAAGTGAAGAATCGTTGCCTTCCTACTCGCTTTCTTTCTGTGTCATTTTAATTAGCGTCGTCTAGTAAACTACAGTTTAGTGTTAGCGTTACTTCCAACTTTGCTTACGCAGTATAGAGGACGAAGACGTCGTCTGACAGACTACGCGACTAATACTGAAGCCATGGGTTGGGAACATCAAGCCAGTACCTGCTGTGTCAAGTAAACTAGATATGCAATTGAAAACTCTTTAAATATTTTTTTAAAGTTTATAACATATGTTAAATTATTTAAAATAAGTTATTATATATAAAAATGTTTTTTTTTTCTAAAGTAGTCTGTCAGACTACGCTTTATTAATAACGTTTGGCACAGACCAGTTTAGTAATCTAGGGTTAAACTAACTTCTCTATGAGCCATAGACTTGAAACTTGAAACATAGTTCAGAACTAGATGCCAATGCAATATTTACTTATGACATTTAGAAAATATCGCTATCTTGGATCCAAAACGGCCGGCAAACCCATTGTTGTATAGGATGCACAGCATAAACAGCTAAAGTAATAGA
>JAGDQP010066008.1:0-11340 GCA_022664845.1 Lepisma saccharinum | reverse complement strand
CTCAAATAGTTTCCATATGCCGAACGATTTACTAAATTGAAAATGCGTCACCGTTGCTTGTAGATGCGTGTTGTGGAAAGAAACGCCTCAACATGGTCTAAATAACTCTACTCATTTCTTTATGCACTGCGCAAATTCAGGTACTTCCTATTGAACAGAAAGTGCTCCCTCTTCACTGATGCGCAACGTCTGCCATACTTCACTCACAGCCCGATAAAGTAGAAAATTTACTAGATACCGAATATTTTTGGTCGATTATAATTTCGATATCCTGCAACATTTCCAACCGATGTCATCAGCCGATTGGAGTCTCCCGATGACATAAGGAAAGAGGAACAGGAGGGAAAACAAGGATAAAAGCACCTCATGACGGCAAACATGCATAAAATGAGAGATAGTATAGAGAAATCAGAAGATATTTATTTTTTTCAGCATAACTCTTTGGAAGAAACAGTACTCCAAACAAAGGTATTTTCGCCAGAGAAAAAATAAAAGAACACAAAAAAAAAGACGCAGCATATTTGGATATCATCGCGGTTCTAGAAGGCCATCCAACGGCAAACAACTCAACATTGCGATCTGTAAAATATTATTGCCTAAAAGACGGTATATTATACCGCACACAGAAACATCCAGAAATTGGCTTTCTGTATTTATTATGTATTCCTAAAACGTTAGCGGATGATTGGTTCCAGTACATACATAAACACCCCACGGCAACCCATGCAGGATTTACCAAAACATACAGGACCGCTTTAAGGAAATACTACCTACCAGAATGATCGCATAAAGCATTGCCAGGAATGTCAGAAGATGAAAAAAATACCTAATAAACGGCAGTCAGAACTGCTACACCACCCTATAGGCAAGATATCCGAGCATTTCTTTTTTGACACTCTTGGACCATTCCAAACGCAAGACGGAAGGAACAGACGTAGGCGTGGAATCAGACACTCACTACGTTATAACACGAATTGTAGATTCAGTAAATGCGGATACCTTGGCAGAATTCCTAGAAGAAGACGTCATACTAAGGTTTGAAGCGTTTCGTTACCTATCATTCGGTACACAAGGCTAAGAAGATGCAAGCACTAGCAAACAAGTATGATTTTGTATTTCGATTTGAACAATACACCAGCCTATAATCACAATTCGATTGGCCTTGTAGAAATCTTCAACCAAGTGCTTCAGCAAAGTCTGAAATTTTACGTACAACGGAACCTAAATGAATGGTCAAAGCTAATACCATTTATAGTCTTTGCTATCAATACTAGGGTCCAAAGTAAGGCCAAGTTCTCGGCCCACTTTCTTCTGTACTTATATGACGCCAGGAGACCTGCTGATTGCCAGTTAGGGACAACACCGTCTACTCAGGTGGACAGAGAGAGACACTCTCACGAATAAGAGAAAAAATAAAATCTAATTTAGACAAAGCTTACAAGCAACAGAAGAAATAATTTGATGCAAGACACTCTCAGCAGGAATTCAAGAAAGGAGATTCCGTATTAATCTTCTATCCATATCGTAAACCAGGAATATCGGAAGTTTGGACACAAATTTATGAGGGCCCTGGAATCACCATGGAAAAGATTAACTCAAACTTGTACAAAGTCCAAATGCCGGACAAATTCCGAGAGAAGATACAGGACATCTCCGTGGATAGGTTAAAACTATACTATACGGACAACACAGAAGAATACGAACACTTAGATGAGGAAAACGAATTAGGAAACAATGGCAATGCCCACAACAAAGCTACAGATGACAAGCAGAAAAAGCTGGATTGTTTTCTCGTAACAAATGCCAGGCATACTCAGGCGCACCTCACATAGCAAATGGAGGCGAAGAATGAAAATGTTTTACATATAGCAATTAACTATAACTCATTAAATATAAGATTTTTACTAGCATTGTAGACTAACAGGCAAACTATATAAAACAGAATGGACAATAGCATTTAAAATACTAAAATTAGCATTCTTTTTCGTAGGAAACCAATAGTCATGGTTCTACCGGCACGGATACTGAAGTCGACCGTCACACCACTGGCCCTGTTTAACCTATGCAACATGGCAGAATCTAAGGAATTGGTATTCAATCAACTGGGCATCTCCATCACCAAGTTTAAGGCGATGATCCAATACGATGACCTAGAAATTTTACCGTACAGTTTACATCTCGACTTCACAGCTGTCTATCTACAGAATACATAGTGCAGCGGCTATGAGAACTTAATCCAAATATTACATCTAAAGGAACGACAATTCGTTGACAAAATTCGCAATATAATCCCGTGTGATTTTCAAATAGGCTGTCCGAAACGTTCATGATTTTTAGCCTCCTGATGGATCTGGGCAGCTTCGCGATCAGTGGCTATTCACTATACGAAGTGCATAAATTTAAGACAACAATAAACCGAATGCAGGAACAGAATGCATACCTAAACCAGCAAATACAAGATATTAAGGAAAGCAATTTTAAATTAACGCAAATAGTGACTAATTTTGCGATCGTAGTAGAAAAATTAATAACTCAAGTTCATCACGAAATATTACAATTGATATGTACTACAGCCACCAATGAACGCCTTCTCATTGTACTCCTTAATTTCCAAATTATTGAACAGCACTTCGATACAATTATTCAAAGCTTTCTAGATAACACCGTTAGTGACACTCTTATTAAACCAGAATTGGCGAAGAGAATGATTGGCAACCATCCAAACCTTAGAAATTCAATGATAAGCGAGGACCTACGCATGTTTTACCAATGCTCAAAGGCTTACCTTCTATCATTTGATCCGACTTCACCCAACCTGGACATAATAATACAAGTTCCCGTCATAAACAAAAATAAGTATCATGCGCTATATAAAATTTTTAACAACGGATTCCTCACAGCCTCAGCATATCTCTAAGTGAAAACGCCGAATCTAGCCGTAAAAACCGAGCATGGAATTTTTGAATTAGATATTTCACTATGCGCTCAACATCGGATATTCCTTATTTGTAAAGTCCAGTCACAGGTACACTCTCAAAAAACAGGCTGTCTCTATAACTTGGTATTTCAGAACAAAACCACTAATTGCCAAATCCGACGAAAACTATCGATGATAGAGGAGCTAATCAGCTACCTAGCCACTTTGCAGACCTACATTTGCACTATTTCCATGGGCAATGTTGGTATTAACCATTTTTATAGTAAAATGTATAATTTATCTTTTATATCAAAAGACTAAGGCAACGAATAAGTGATCACATCCATTTTTTCAGTACCATGATCACCACAATGCTATCAACGCTATACGTAATCGCCACCATCATATTTTTAGCTAGTTTGATATTGCTTGTGTATATGTGCCGCCGAAAACAGAAACAATCTCTACAAACTGCGGCGGAAACAATTCGTATAGTGTACACTTTTGTAATAACTAACAATACACCGATACCGGTATTACAGTCAGAAATGCCATCAAAGAGCAAACGCACTATCGTTGACTTAGTATATAAAATACTAGTATCAACGGCAAATTCCCCGTCATTTCACATCATTTCCTGCCTCTACCTAATATATTAAATAAACAAGTAACATAAACAAGTAACGGCGCCAGACTTAGTTACTCTGGGCATTGTGGTGGCAATTAAGGCGCTCCCTCAAGGGAAACATTACGATATTTTTAAATTGTCTAATGGGTGCGCAAGGGATTCTTCAGGGGCAGTAGAGGGTACCAGAAATAAGGATGGATCGAAATAAGCATGAATGGCTTTACGATAGGAAACAATGATTAGTTTGTGCCAAGTCGATATCTCAAGTAGTTTCCATATGCCGAACGATTTGCTAAATTGAAAATGCGTCGTTGCATAACTATCAGGAGTAAGGATTGCATACTTTAATCCAACTTTTTTATTTGTTATCAAAGAGATTCAATAGCATTGTTCAATTAAATAACAGTGATGACGTATGTCAGGCTTACTCATACGGAAAATGGTTTACTTTATTCTCATTTCGACTTAACTCTACTTCAGAGAATTTCTGAGAACCTCCTTTTTTGGGGATCCCTTGCGCACCAATTGCACAATTTTGAAATATGTATTTTCGGTTAGTGCTGATTTAAAGTCTTTGATGGTATCATGCCTCATCAGCTCTATTGTTGAAGGTGTTAGAAATATGAAATTCTAAAGTTCATTTTCCCACGCTTTCGGCAGCCTATATCTTCGAAACTATGCACATTTGGAAAATTTGTTAGAAGGACTTTTGTTTGTTTTGTTTGTCAGGGTAATTTTGTAAACATGTTGTATATGGGACACTTGATCAATTTTAGGAATTTTCTTATCCGGTATCGACCGATCAGAAATATTTTTGCAACACTGTCAGAAACAATCACCGGTAAAGTTGTGACAAGAATATCACTACGAAATAATATGTTCATTATCATTGATGTGAACTTTGAAGAACTGTTTTTCACTGTTTCTTGAGTTCTGTGTAGAATTTTTGAGCATCTGGTCTACAGAACACTTTTAATACTTGCAGATACCGTTATTTCTTGTGTCATGTGAGCAAGAGATCCATCCACTTTGTTCCTGTGGTCTAAGCCTGTCACATACCTCGGAGATGAGGTCCATTGGCGAAGAATGTATCGGAAAAGGGGTAGGGTTGATAGCGGCCAAGGCCTTTGTTGATGTAGCATTCACTGGCCTCTAAATGAGTAATGTCTACTTTGCAACCCGGTGTTTACCATCTTCTATAAACAAAAAGTAATTTATTATTGTAGTTCAGTATGAAAGCTATATTGCTTTGCAGACTGTCAATAATAGAATAATTTTGTATATTGAAAATGTCATGGTTGTCAAAGTACCTACAGAAACATTCATACTAGAGATAAACTTGCTCCTTCTTTTGCAGTTCGAGATGAACATGCCCCTTTATTTAGCTGTATGGGACGCAAATGCTCCCTTCTTTCATTATTCGAGATGCACATGCGCCCTTCTTTTCATGTTTGAGCTACACGAGTAATTTTTAAACCGGGATTTCTCGGTAACTATGTATTTTTCTCCACCTTATTATGTGTTGCATGATACTGCCCAGCTAATAGAATATGATGGTGTGAAAATCTCAATTTCGTTCAAAAGTTCACATATTCCCTTCTTTTCTTGTACTCTTCAATCCTGACTATGCTACTAGTATCTCTTTAAACTATTTGCACCCATTCTTGTAGTACGAAGGGAACTTTGGTCCGTGAAAGTTAATTTGTGTTTACCGACACTGAAATTCGAATAACTGACGTAGAAGGAAAAAGTTGGAAACACCCATTTGGATTGAGCCGTAAAGGATCTAAAGTCATATTCCAAGTATTTTAACAAATAACTATTTCAGAGATACCCTGTTGAAGTAGGAGGGCGTCATTACATTTCTAAAGGTTTTGCAATCAGCTGCTAACAGAAGAATATTACTGGAAGGTGAAGTTAAGTGAGACGGAAGGCAATCAATGTATAGAAGAAATAATAGCAGATCTAGGATACTTTCTTGTGGTGCACCGGATAACACAGAAACACATTTGGAAGAGGAAAAACCACACGCTGTTAGCGATTAGAGAGATTGTCTTTGAGTAAGGAAAGAAATTTACCATATACATTAAACCTGTTCTATAATTTGTAGAGAAGCATATTGATATTTAGTTTGTCGAAGGCTTATAGTTTGTCCCAGTGTTAGGAGTTATCTGAAATAGATTTAATCGCATGTATAAGCAATAGTGACAAGTTAGCTGTTAGGTAGAAAGTCGTGTTGAATAGTATTTCTGTATGAAAGGAGAAAGTTGTAAACTCTATTTCTATTATTGTTCACAGACTATAGACAAATTCGAGAGGAGAGAAATGGGTCTATGCGAAGAGACGTTAGTTTTATCACCTGACTTCTGCATAGAAATTATATTAGCTTGCTTCCATAATTGGGAAAAAGCGCCTTCAGAAAAGCATCTGTTCGTAAACAAGAGTGTTATTAGATATGAAAGAGAACGTGGAGCGTTAAGCACTGACATGATTATGTAGTCTATTTTTATGATGCTTGCCAGGTTGTAAGGAAGGTCATTAAGAAAGAGGCCATTAATGTATGTCAATATAGAAAAGAACGAAGCTTAATATATATATATATATAAATTTCAATTCCTACATTTTGAGCTGTTAAAGTGAAGTAAAATCGTAGCTACTTTTGTGATTTTCAATAACCTCAAAACAAATGTTCATTACACATTTGTACTAATGACTTTAAATTTCTTTATGAAATCATACATCATATACCTTCCGAGAACAGGTTATATTTATTTATTTTTTAAAAAAATGCACGGTATGGTTAATTTTTACTACCGACGATGACACATTCGTGAAATTGCTTTATATATATATAAACTCATAGCCATATTCAATCCACTACTGGATGAGGCCCCTCCTCGGAGGGAGGAGATAGGTCTACTGCTCAAATGCTGACCAGACGGGCTGGGAGAGGAGAGCCTAAGCTTTCACTGTGATCAAAAATATCTTTTATTCATAGCAGCTCTCCAATTTCATCATGATGCTGGGTCGGTACCGTTCCAGACCCACATGCCTTGGAAAAGATCTTTGGCAGCGCCGGGAATCGAATCCGGGATCCCTCAATCCGTAGTCAGACACGCTAACGACTAGACCAACAGGGGTGGTTATATATATTGTACACTGCCTACTTTAAGATACAAGCAATTAAATCATATGCAAAACTGTAGCCGTGCCAAAACAAAGAGGAAAGACAAGTACGTTACTGATGCATTTCTATTAGTTCCAACCGAACTGTGTTATTTTGAGCGGAATTGCCCAAAATCTCCTGCACACGCAATTTTTGTATTTAAATTAACACAAGTATTATAAAAAAGAAAAAATAGAAATATGAGGTAAGCCTAGAAGCATTTTGAGAAGCATAGAATAAATAGGAGGCAAGGAAGCCTAGAGGTAAGCATAAACAAAAATGGAGTGTAAAATGTTTCACATCACTCACTTGTATGTTCCTACTTGTATCTATACTTCGTGAAACAGTGTCACCAACGAGTTCATAATGAATGTATAAATGGATAAATTCGGGAAAGTTCATACTTGTAGTAAAGGGAGAAGACTTGTCAATATAAATAATGCATAGGATAGATAAGTGGCTATAGCTTCATATCATTTTTAGTAGCAAAACAGCTGTCAAATTAGAGAAAGAGACTTGGAACTATCAGCGTAGTGACATACAATTCAGCCTCCCAAATGTATCTGAACTGCAGCAGCTTCATACAGACGTAAAATAGTGGTTAAAGTACTGGATCGAAAATCAAAGTTTGCTAATTTGCGTTCTTGCCAAGGAATTACTTCTTTTCTTAGAACTACGAACTCAACGCCACTCAACTTCAAACTCAACACCACTCAATACCTTTTCTATGATAACCATGTAATACAGGACCTGTGTGTCCACCCCCGTTGTTTAGTCGGTAACGTCGCGAAATTCGAATCAGCAATGGTAACGTTTTTTTTCATTTATTGGAGATATAAATATAAGGAGACCTAATTTTTTCCTTCCTTTGCAAGGAGGGAAAATACCCAAACTCAATATAAATATATCCCTTTTAAATGAAACCTCGAAAATGAAATGGCGAACGTTTTGATAAAATCAAAAATCAAATAAATGAAATATTAGAAACAACATGGAGACTTAGAACATGCATATAGAAGAGTTATGAGTTATTCATTGCTATTACTATTCATAAACATATCTTCAATATTTAATCACAATGACATAATTTCCAATATTCAACTTTTTATAGACAATAAAAATTCAAATCATACGAATAGGTTTTTAAACATAAACATTTAAAACTTTGGCCTAGCGTTAATATCGTGGCCTTTTGATTGCCTGAGAACGCAAGGTTAAGCTTTGCTCACTTTAAGAATATTTACTCTCACGATCATTCCCCCCATGCAAATCTTGGGATCTGGAAGTTGAACTTACCAAAGCAGATCATCTGTCCAACTTAAGACCATCTTAGTCTATGGGTGCAAATAAAACTTAAAATTATAAAGTAAATTAAGTTAAATTACTTTTATTTTATACCCATTAGGTTTTGTGTAACGCTGTGTGTATTACGAATTACTAGGCATGTTGTTCGAAACTGCTTATATATCTTACGATGATGAAAACATTTATTGCCAGATTGTGTCAGCATTTTATCCTGCAATAATTGAAACTCAAGGGTATACGTCAAGAAAGAGAAATACCCGTTTTGAAAGCAATCGAGTTGGTATTCTTAGTATGTAGTTAACGATGACAAGTAGCCACAAGAAAAGTTTCAATGCAAAAGCGCAAATGATCCATCAGTTATAGTTCTTAGAATATTAGATACATAGAAGTAAATAGGACAGTGAGAGTTTGAAATGCGAATACCGGAAATCACATTTAGCCTAGGCCTACATTCACGCTTTTTGCTGTACAACCTTCAACTTATTAGCTATCTTTTCAATAAAAATTCTTGGTAAAATAACATTCAATTGAAACAATTGAATGTTATTTGTGCCATCCTGAACATTATAGTACGTACTGCTTGTGCACGTATCCTTAACAGTAGTTGAAACGAAAGTATGAGATACCTACACAATTCCTGTTGGTTGTATTGTTGGTCAAATTATGAACTTTCTAAAAAAAATAATATCTGTTTTATATAGCTAGGCCTGTAACGACATTAGGGAATATTGTGACTGTTTTGTTCCATTACCATTCATTCGTAATTTCATATGCGTATATCTCATTCCCCGATTAAAGAGCTTTCATCCATAAACTTGAAAAAGCTAACAGAGAAAATAATTTTGGGGTAGTTCCTGACCAGGGAAGGCTAAGTTTCAACTCTGCAACTGGTGGTCGCTGTGCTAATTCAATCACCAACATCATAACTCAATATAAGCCGCAACTGAAGCTCCAAGCCATTATCCACTTTGAATCAATTATCCGCTCTGAGAGAAGTCAATAACATTAAGTGTAAATTTTAAAAGAGCAAAACTATGCTCTTTGATTTATCTGCCGCCAGTGCATTGTTTACACAAACACATTATAAACAAAGGCCATTTTCCAAATCACAGAAGGTTTACATGTAATAGTACTCATATAACTTTTTACATATAAAAACTTCTTGATCATATTACTGTAAACATACTACTTACCTATTTACGGTTTTAGTGTCTGTAACATTGTGGGGGGTAATCGAAATGTGTCAATTGTAGGGATAATTTCACAATTTTATTGCGCTAACTTAGTTTATTCATTCTGCATTGTATAAACAAAGACAATTTTAGAGTGCAAGAATTCTCTACATGCTTTAATTTTATATATATAAGTGGGAATTTATAGTAATATAAATTATTTTTTCCAATTACTGATTGTAGCGTTTAGATCTAAAATTTTCTCTAACAGACTGAACAAGTTATTTTACATCTCACGGCCAATTTATTCCACTCTGAAACAAGAAGAGAAGATGTGGGTTGAACAAGCAACTATGTCTTAAGTCTTTAATAAGTCTGAAGGATAATGTTCCTAGGCAAGCACTCGTTAGTGGTAGAAATATGTAACAAAGATAGTGGACATGTCTTTAGTAAGAAACACCCTTACATTGGCATGATGAAACTGAAGAAAACTTTCGAAAACCTCAGTCAGAGTAGCTGGCAGCAGAACTAGAAACTGCGTGTTTCTCTGCTGCCGAATGAAAGTCAGTAACCACAAGATCATGTTAGGGATCTTTTCAGTTTATATGTGCGTATTATACACTTCCTATCCATAACATAATTATTTAGGAGGTGAACCCTGGAACCCTTGTCGTGCTGCTATTAAAACTTATGCGCATACCTCATTCCGCCTCTATCCTGAGTCCTCTGGCAATCTTTGGATGTTAGTTGCAGGGCTAATTGTTAACGTTTAAGATTTAAACCTAAAACGTACGTTTACGTTGAGAAAGTACCTCAAAAAACTTCTAGAATGTAGTATATATGTAACAATAAAAATAAAGTTTAATGTAATGAAAATTTCAACGATATTTCAATACCTAAAAATAAATAGTTTTCAGAAAAATCTTTCGCAAGCTTATTATTGAATGCTAAAGTAAGCTACTTTTTACTATTATAAAAGAGCAACACAACTATGATGGTTTTTGCTTCACTCTACTCTATGCTGTCGGCAAAAAGTACTTAATAATTTTAATATGGCCAAAAGAAAATTTTATAATATACTAGCTGATTTGCCCTGTAGTTGGTGCGGGTTGAATAAAATATGTTGTTACTCCCATGCCGATGGAGGCTGAACTTGGGCTTAAACGTAATCGAAAGTGTTACTATTCATCTCAGCGACCACGAAAGCTATGGATTCGACACTAATATCAGTCGTTTTCTATTATTTTTACATATCATTCCTTCCCACATCCACTCCTCTCTAGGTTATCCGTTGTTAATGGATTGATAGTCATGCCAAATTTGACTACTTGGAGGTATCCAATCCGTCGAACAACATTGTAGTGTGGGTTTGCCGCGTGTTTGTGTTTAAATTTTCCATTATTGTTATCATCGCCATTGGAATTCAATGGACAATTAGCTGGTCGATTATGTCTGAAAATAATAATTTTAAAACCAAAACTATATAACTTCTCAGTTCGTGCGCAAGTTTCTGATCATGTGCGAAAAATGATTTGAATCGGTCAAACACTTTTTGTATGATGCTCACGCAAACATCACCTTCAATTTTATATATAGATATTCTGTTGTTAGTTTTGCTAATATGTAAATCAGTGTCAACAACGTTGTAGAATATTATTGCTAATGGTGGAATAGTGTTTTGAGGAATCCCTTAAAGGTTAATTAGGAATCAGGGACGTAACTATCAGGGAGCAGACGGGGCATATGCCCCGAGATCAGAAACTGAGCAAGTATCTTGTACTATAGATATTCAGCTCAGAAACCAAAATTAATATAAAAGGAGCTAAATGCATAATGTAAGAAGTGTTGTGTGAAGTGAATGCGTTATTGTACGACGCAGAGAAATACGTGGAAGCGCTCTCAACATAGTTACTCGAAACCAGGTGTTTGCTTGGGAGATCATCAAATCTTTGTCTCCGAGATCAAGTTTCACTTCCAGTTTCATATAAGGAGCCACCATTGTACTTTCTAAGCGAGCTGAGATTTCCACAACAATAAAAACCTTCTGGAGGAAGAAAAGTATTTTAGGATGTGTCCTTTTTCCGTTTCTTCTACTACACTGGATACTCCTTACCTTAGAGTTTAGCCAAGGATGTAGATAGCTGGTCCACCA
>JAGDQP010066007.1:0-11340 GCA_022664845.1 Lepisma saccharinum | reverse complement strand
CTTGCGCTTTCTTTTTTATCTCAGTATGCGATTTATCTTCCTTTATATTATCAAAGAGTTCGATAAGTTTTCTTCCTTCTCCTCTCTTTCCTCCCAACAACGTCTTCAATTTCATCTCTTAGTATGCAATTTCTGCACAGCAAATGTCCTAACTAGTTTCTTTTCCTCTTTATTCTCTCCAGAATTCTTTGTCTCTCTTCATCACTTCTTCGTTTCTTCTATATTCAGCGGGTTTGTTTTACTCTTCTTCATTTCCACATTTTCTAAAGCTTCTAATTCTCCTTCTTCACTCTTTGATAGTGTCCACGTTTCTCTGATGTCTCTGAATGTCTCTGATGGAACTCATAAATCATTACACTGCAACACAACTTCATGCAGAATAATCTTGCTGTATGCACGAATACACAATGAACTGTTCTATACAGCAATGGTCTAGCGACCTTCATGTAGTTCTTAATCCTCTCATCGTATGGTGTCATTACGACACTATGTAAAAACTATGTTACTTATGGAGTGACCCGATGTATATTGGGGGCTTTTTTATGCGTGTTGTGTATGTTGCAGAGAAAATACTTGTATTGCACGTACGAACAATTGCGGTATCTGTTTAATATTTCTTATTATTCCTCTAGTGTAACCGTTTGCTACTTTACCCATGGCTGATCCAGAAATTACCAATGATTTTTCTTCTGATACCGGCTGTTATGGTACTTCTAACAGTTGGAGGAGTTATAATAGGTGTTGTTGTACTGGCTGGGGTTGAAGGTTAGTTTGTTAAAAACTTGTTAGTTATAGTAGTAGTAATTTTTGCAGAAAATTTGTGGTAGCAAGTTGTCCAAGCTTCAATGCCATCAACTACATTCTCTCATTGTTATCTCTGGCTTACAGCTGAAGAGCACCGGATGGTATTCCTAAGACCATAGCTATTTTCTATCCAGTTCTCTTCTTTAAAGTGTATCATTAGACAATAGTGAGCGTAAGAACAGTCTCATAGGTGCAGAATATGCGTTAGAAAGAACTCGAAAACTTTGTAATAAACTACCATAAATGTTGTAAACACAGTAATTCTCCACTACCACTAGAAAGAAAAATGAACTGTTGCTAGTTAATACGTGATATTAATCCCAAACAAAACATTGCGTCATGTTTGAAGACGCAAATCATATTACGTACGTAAAAAAATATATCATTGTAATCCTCACAAATACAGGATGGTAACGTAATGCATCAACAAACTTCGAGGGATGATAGTACATTTGAAAATAGTGCTATTGAAAATAAAGTGTAGTCTTCCAAACAAAACCCCACACCATTTTACAACTTCTTGGAATTCGATGCTTTGAGCTGGCCCAGATAAACATACTCATCAACTATGCCTATTGTATCTCCGCTAATCTTTATTTCCTTCTTCGCAGTTTGTTGATTGTACATTACTTTGTTTTACTTAAATTGATTTTAAGGCCTATTTTTCGAACTCTCATTACTCAGCTTTTACATTCTGGTCTGTAGTTCTTCTGCACTTGAAGCAAACATGACTATATCATCAGCGAATCGTAGGTGATGAAGATATTTGCTATTGATCTTTATTCCAACTTCATCAAAGTTTACATTCTGGAACACAATTTCCAGGACATCTGAAAACAGTTTTGGAGAAATTGAATCTCCTTGCCTTACCCCTTTTTCAACTTTAAATTTTTCATTTTTTGATGTAATCTAATGACAGATATAGCAGTCGAGTAAATGTTTCGCAGTAACTTGATGTATGCAGTTTCGATGCCTTGGTGTTAAGTGATTTAAGTACTTCTAACAAGCAGACAGTATCAAAAGCTTTTTCAAAATCTATGAATCCCAGACATATTCATTAGTCCTTTCCCTAGCTTCATTCAATGTTTGTATGTGGTCAATTGTGATAAATCCACGGCGAAATCCGGCTTGTTCCCTTCCCTGGTTAAAATCTAAGTCCCGTTAAATAGGATTCAAAGTAACTTTGGTAAACATTTTATATAGAACTGAAAGTAGAGTAATTGGTCTATAGTTTTCGATGCGTTCTTTGTCCCTTTTCTTGTACAACAAAATGATAACAATTTTGTAATGCGATTTGCTACTATCTAAAATCTTCTGGATCTCCTCGTATAAGTCTTCGACTTCACCCTCCGATGTGAAATTGTTGGAGCATATACTTGTATAAGTTTTATACTGTATCTCTTGTTTATCTTTATTATTACACGTGCGATTCTATCTTAAATTTCTTCATTTTCTGTAATCCATGTCTTCAGTTCTTTATTTATTATAAAGCCAACGTCTGGCGGTTTTCCATTTTCTTTTCCTTTGAAGAACATGTTCTCTGACGGTGGTTCCAACTGTTCTTCATTCTTCCTCCTCACTCCTGATACTCCTATGATGTCCCATTTAATCCTTTTGAGTTCATTCTCCAATTCTTCTAATTTGTCCTCTTTTTGCAAGTGACCGCCAGATCAGAGTGGCCACGTATAAGTCCGTTCGAGTTGCAGTGTCGACGTCCTGGCAGTCTACAGTCCAAACCTGGGCATTTTGGCATTCTGACTTCCTGCAGAACTGACCGCTGCCGTTGCCAGTTTCATTCCGTCCTCCAGGTAATGAGTCCTCCGAGGGATATATAATTTTATATACGGCCGGGAAACCAGGACAGGACCAGCAAACTGGACCTGTCGCCCCGAAAGGCTTCTGTCACTAACTGCGATGAGACCCCTCAACTCCTATTGCTAAGGCTTAAAGGAACCGACCGGTATAGACGCCTAATGACCAATCCATATGTTCACGTCGTCCGGCCTGTTTATACCCAAGCTACTGCTTGGCGAACGAACATGAATAGGCTGCTCACCAACCCACATTAGCAGACAGCGGGGTGAGTCAAATGTCTGCACTCTCTTATCACATGATGGTACAAGGAAAGAAATAGTATAGGTCCTCATTGCCCAGAGGTTGGAATGCAACTCCCAACGGCAGCGGTCAGTCCTGCAGGAAGTCAGAGGGTCAAAATGTCCGAGCTTGCACTGTAGACTGTAAGGACACCGAACGGGCCTATACGTGGCGACTCTGAACTGTCAGTCACTTGCAGAAGAAGACAAATTGGAGAATGATCTTACGAGGATTAAGTTTTAGATACCGTGTATCCAAATTTTATACATTGGATAAGGTTCGGTCGTAAAAGTTATTACTTTTCGGTAAACACATTATAATTTGTAAATGACAAAAATGTGAGTTTATACACATCGATTCAGGGGAGTGACATAGGTGACCAAAAAATAATAAAAGTTACTATGAACATCATACAAGATGTGAGTAACGCCACAAGGGAAATTCTGCAAGACGTGTCTGTTCTGAACAGTTTCAAAGTCTCGGGTGATCATAGATTGGTAAGAAATAACCTGAAACTAAATACTAGACTTGAGAGAAAAAAGCTTATCAGAGGAAAACGGTCAGTTTTAGATTTGGAAAATCTAGAGAAACACAGACAGACATTCGAGATAGAACTAAGCAACAGATTCAATGCCTTCGATGAATTAGAAGACATAGAAGATATTAATAGAAGAAATAAAATACTGACTGAGATAATAAGAGAAACAGCCAAAGATATAGCAACATCAAAAAGAAAAAATAGAGCTAAATCTCAGAACACACTAATCTCCTGATCAAGAAAAAGAAAGAAATGAAAGAACAGGAAAATTACATGAAGAGGATAGAGTACATAGAACTAAATAAAACCGTAAAGAAGAAAATAAGAGATGATGTACGAAGATACAACGAGCATGTTGTTAGAAATACAATCGAGGAAAAACAGGTGCCTAAAGAAAACCAAACAGCAGCTCGTGATAGGGAAAAAACAAATAACAGCAGTTAAGGCGAGACCGTAACACGAAATAAGGAGGAAATTATAAAAAAAAATATTTGAAAATATCTACAGAGAATTGCACTACTCCAAAGAAGAACTAGGAAATGAAGATTCAGGTGAAAATGCTGTAGATGTACCAGACGTAATGAAAGGAGACGTGGATAAAGTACTTCGAGGGATGAGGAACGTAACATCACCATTAGAAAATGGACACAGCAGAGACGTTTAAATTGGGAGGTGAAAAACTGAAAGAGGAACTTGCCAAATTATTCTTAATGTGCCTGAGAAAGAGAGAAAAACCGTCAAGTTGCAATAATGCTGTTATCATTTTGTTGTACAAGAAAAGGGACAAAGAACGCATCGAAAACTTCAGACCAATTGCTTTACTGTCAGTTTTATTTAAAATGTTCCCCAATGTTATTTTGAATCCTTTTGAACAAGACTAAGATTTTAACAAGGGAAGTGAGCTAACCGGATTTCGTCGTGGATTTATCACAATGGACGATATACAGTACAAGCGTTGAATGAAGTAATGGAAAAGACTAATGAACATGAATTTCCACTATTTCTAGGACTCATAAATTTTGAGAAAGCTTTCGGTTCGGTCTCGATGGTAGCACTACTTAAATCACTTAACATCAAGGCATCGAAACTGCATACATCAAGTTATTGCGAAACATTTACTCGACTGCCACATCTGTTATTAGACTACATCAAGAAAGCGAGAAATTTAGTGTTGAAAAAGGAACGAGGCAAATAGATTCAACTTCTACAAAACTATTTTCTGTGCCTCTGGAGAGAGTGATTCAAAATTTAAACTGGAATAATTCGGAATAGAAATCAATGGCGAATATCTTAATTTGTTGCAAATGCTGGATAATGAGTGTTCGAAAATAGGCCATAAAATCAATTTAAGTCAAACAAAAGTAATTTACAATCAACAATATGCAAACAAGGAAATAAAGATTAGCGGAGAAATAATATGCATAGTTAATGAGTATGTTTTTCTATGCCAGCTTAAAACATCGAATTCCAAGTTGGCTGATGAAATATGTAGAAGATGTAAAATGGCGTGGATTGCGTTTAGAAGACTAGCCTTTATTTTTTTAAAGCAAACTACCACCGTGTCTGAAGCGAAAAGTTTATAATCAATGTGTCTTACCGGTAATGTTGTGTGGCTCTGAAACGTGGGCCTTAAATGCGCAAAGACTCAAACGTTAAGAGTACATAGTAAAAAATAGCTGTGTTAATTCAACACAATGCATTGTCCCATCGTGACTACCACTTTTTGTGTGTTAAACCAACACAACACACGGTGTTGATTTCGGCACTTGGAGAAAAATGTTACGGCTGCAGCGAGATTTGAACATGGCCTGTTCAGTTAGAAGTCGAGCGTCTTACTGACTTGGTTGAATTGTCAGACAAAAGAAAACACTAGAAGCAACATTTGACTTAAACAACTACACTATAGATTCAAAGAATGTAGGGGATCAAATATATGTTGTTGAACTCCCCAAAGAAGCATAATTACTTGCACGACTTATGCCATGGTTTAATCACTTTCTGTTTGTCAATTTGGAACAGAATTCCAATTCATTAAGAATATTCAATTTCTATGAAAGGAAGCAAGATGGCAACAGCCAAACACTTGACCAGCATTACGACTTTCTTATCGTAGCAACATGTCAAATGCTGCGCTTGCGTACATAAAAATGGAACATATTCTCAATGAATGGGAATTCTGATCCTTAATTGACAAATGAAAAAGTGATTAAATCATGGCATAAGTAGTGAGAATAACTTTGTTTATGTTTAGGGTTCATCAACATTTTTTATCCTCTATATTGTTTAAATTTAGTATTTTTGTATCTGGCGATATAGTCCAGATGGTAAGATACTGGACTTCTAACTCAACAATCCATGTTCAAATGTTGCTTCGGCTGTAACTTTTTTTTCCCAGTACCGAAATCAACACCGTGTGTTGTGTTGATTTAACACAAAAAGTTGTAGTCACGCTGGGACACCGCATTGTGTTGAATTAACACAGCTATTTTTTACTGTGTACCACAGAGAGCAATGGATATATGAATTCTAGAAATAACCAGGAGGGACAGGAAGACAAATGTATGGATTCGCGAACAAACAATGGTAGAAGATATAATCAAGACTGCGAAGAAGATGAAGTGGAGATGGTCACGTAGCTAGACGAACAGATGGAAGATGGACGACAAATGTACTACGTTAAGTGCTGAGAGTGTTAAAAGTTGGCTTTAATTTTAAAAAGTACTAGATGGCCTAGCATCAAATAAGTATATCATTACTAGATACTAGAACTTAGTATACACCATACATTTACCACCATCCAATGAGTCAGAGAACCCTTATTCAAAAATCCTTTCATCTGATAATTCATGTATTCTGATTCTTAATCAACACAGACCTTCATCATAAAACAGGTTATATTGTAACAGTAACATTTAATTTTCCTTACCAATTTCTTCATATAATAAGGGATACTAATTGGTAAAAACTTCATGGTTTGTGTAATCTTCGATAAACAATCTCGATTATTGGAACGTTAAGAATCTGTTAAAAATCTTAAATATTCCAATTTCTATTGTTTAAAAACTTTAAACAATGCTCGCTAATAAAATCATTTAAATTAAATTAGAAATACATTGTTCCAAATCATTAAATCCAAACTACTAAATCACTGTTCTAAGAGAGAGAAAAGAAACGACCGAGACGACGTCCGGAAGAGGCCTCATCCTGTAGTGGATGGAATATGGCTGTGAATTACATATATAATACACAATGTGATCAAAGTATTCGCGATTCCCACGAAACATTTATTTATCATAGAGGGTGATACAATACTCCCATCTTCCTCAAGGTGTAAGCAGACAACGCGAGTCAGCATAATGAGGCAATCTGAGGAACTCACGGACTTTCAACGTTTGGGTGCTACTTGTATTAGAGGTTTGCGTACGAGATTTTTACTCTTCTAAATATCTCTAGGTCTTCTGTATCCGATGTTATAGTGAAATATAATCGAGAAGGGACGTGCATAACCAAACAGCGTTGACAATATCTTGATTTTAAATTCTACAGAGAGACACTAAAAAGACTCTCCATGGGTGCCATGGGTGAGCGAGGAATTCTCCAAAGAAGGTTGGGGATTCGCAGAAATTCTGTAAAGAAAAGATGCGTCGAAATGAGCATGAACGAGACGAGTTTCCAGCAGGTAACAAACATTCGTTTGTTCCAAATCGATATTTCAACAGATTCCATACACCGAACAACTTTTTCTTTAAGTACGTAGATAGATAGAAATCAGAAGTAAGAATAACTTACATTCGACGAACGTTTTGTTTATTTGTTATCGATGAGAAAGGACGTCGTTGCCCGGTTGGATGGTGGTGATTTTGTATACATCTTTTCTAATCCGAAAATTCGTCCTGTTCATGCTTATTTGAACCTGTCTTTACTCCAGAGAATTTGTAGGAATCCCTTACTTTCTTTGAGAAAACCCCTGCGTACCCACCGCACAATTCTGGAATATGCGCTTTTGCATCTAGCAGGTTTCAAGTATTTGGTGATAGCATGCCGAATCTTCTCTACTGTCTGTGCCATTGGAAATACGAAGATTGAATGTTCATTTTCCGATGCTTTTGGTAGCCTGTAGCTCCGGAATGCAGCGGAATTTCCAGCCCGAAGACTAACAAGGAACATTTACCAAGTGACAGAACCCATTTTTGATGAAAATTTTTATGTACGTACAGTGTTTAGCTAAACTTTCATAGCCAAAATTCTAGCTGCTTAAGTCAACAAATAACGACAAGGGGACCCGAAAAGATGGAACATAAATAACAAGTAAATCGAATACAGAATAAGGAAAACGCACTTCCTTTTACAAACTATTCAATATATTGAAATCAAATCGCTATTAATGGATACAGGGCAGAAAGCGATACTTGTTGGAGGGTATGACGTCAATGGCCACCATCTTGACTATACTTCAACATTTCTAAATAGTAACTTGGTCTTGTGAAATATTAATATGTGCTGGAATGTTCCGAGAAACTCAATGATGAAGTCAGTTTTGGCATATCTCTAATCCTCTACGACAAAATGACACGTGAAATTGACCTTGAGAATTAGCATTACGCCTTCGTGAAATTGGGACTTTCTCTTCATTTACAACTTACAGTGCACTTCATGTTGCGGCCATGAAGATTATATGTCCCAACATAACGGTACATGTAGCCGTTTGGTTTTCATTCCTTCAACCAAAAATGTTTGTTCATCATTCGACTTACACATTCTCCAGGTCAGTTTCACGTGTCATTTTGTCATTAGTGTTATGCCAGTTTCTTGGAATTTGAAGTTAACCAGCACAGATTGATATATCACTTAACCCACTTAATATTTTTACATTTGAAACATAGTCAAGAATCAAGATAGCAGCTTTCAAGCGTGATACATTTCAACATGTATCGCTTCCTGTCCATTATCCATTAATAGTCATTTGCTTGCAATATATTGAATAGTTGTAAAAGGAAATATGGCTTCCTTACTCTGCATTCGATTTACTTGCTCTCTTCATCCCATCTTTCTCGGGTCCCCTTGTCGTTATTTGTAGGTTATAGCAGCTATAATTTTGGCTGTGAAGGTTTGTCTAGGCACTGTACCTGCGTACAAATTTTCATTAAATTCGGGCCCTGTCACTTGGTGAGTGTCCCTTGTAAGACTTCTTTCCCTATTTTTTCACTATACTATAATCTCTCTAAGTTTGTCGATACATTACGTTGCCACTCCGCATATTTCCTCCCTCTTAGGAAGAAAATTATTATGCAAGACGGGGCTGCGCATAGCTACAGTATATACAGACAGGACGTGCTCCGTGTAATTAAATGAACGCTGCATTACAGCGTATGTTTGAGTCGACCACGGTAGCCATGTAATCTTAGACGTCAGGACAGTGTTTCCAAGACTATATTCTCGAATCCTGCTGGGCCATGGTTGATTAAGGATTTTAGAAACTTAACGCGCAAATAGATTCGAGATAGACCGAACTCTTTAGTTACTGAAAAGACCCAAGGTACAAAGCTTACCATTGTTTTACCATTACATGTTCGAAGTGGATTGACCATGAGTGCGTCGATTGCAACAAAAAGCTTAAATCAGTGATACCCAATTCAACAACTTACGGCATCAGTGTTTCAGAAATCGTCTAATCGTCGCGTGTTCAGCTATGTAACAGAGAAATAGATCCGCAGATACCAGAACTGCGGAAAGCATCATAATTCAAAGGCTTCAAATGGTTTTAATAGAACCATAGGTGAGAGTGCAACTTGCAAGCCACGGGAGACTTAAGCAAACGTAGTTGGTTTACTTTGTAGTGTACAGTGGTGCTTCACAAATATTTTTCAATGTGAAGTAGAACTCAAAATGTCTTATCAAATCCAGACTGTTAAATTATCCTGTATCCAAAATTCTCACTAAAATATAAAATGGTTACTTTACGGTCAATTAATGACAGTGAAACCTTCGTCATTGGTGACAGAAGAGTTGAGTTTAAACCAAGCGATGAATGAGCGTGACTAAGTCGCGTGGTTGCTGTACGTCATCTTAACGTAAAATACATAATGCATCTATACAAGCTACCTCAGATGAACAGCGTGAAAACGATGCAGATAATAAAGGGATTCAAGACAGTTTTTTGAGAGTGGACATGGCATGGTCGTAGATACCATCTTATCACATTACTTAACTTTAAACTTCGTCGCAGAGCCGGAAGAATACGAATCTCTGCGAAAGTTCTTTACTAATAAGAGCTCGGATACAGAAACTTGATTGTGCTAGCTTTAATGCGCATGTTACAAGTGTTAGATGCGTCACGTTACGATATGTAAAATGCGGCATGAGTAAGATAACAAGGGAGTTGGCAACGATGGTTAATAAAACCCGAATGTTGGACTTACAGTAGCGTACGAAGTAATCTCGCGCCTCACGAAATGAGCAGAACAAAGGTTACTACTTCTATTCCTGCTCTGGTAAAAAGAATGGCAAACCCACCAGAGGAGTTCAGTTGTTATCATACACATGCCGCATTTTACATAAGAGTTTTACGCATTCAATACAAGTAACACATGTTTCACAAATACGAAAGTAATGCTAAAAGAGCATTTTCAACCATGGGCATCCTATCTCAAATTACTTGGCTTCTATCGATCTAGCGTTATACCCTTTGACCCTATTGATTCGAGTTTTTCTGTATGTTTTCAAGGTGAGTCACATTTACAAAAAAGTCAAGGTAAACTATTTTTTATAGTCCAGGACTTTATATATCATAAAAATGTCTTAGAATTGTTTCTCACTTGTAGATCATGTTTAAATATTTTGTAGACGTAAATAACAAACTTTTTCTCTGTGTATTGGAAATAGAATATTAATTGGCTCAAATTTATCTTAGAAAACTGAATGCAATAAATTTACTTGTTTTTATTTGTGCTTCTTTTTAGTGGAGCTTACATACTTCTGGATCTGCATTTTCAGCTTCTTTCTAGAACTTCGCAACTTGGAGAAACAATTTCAGAAGAGTTTCAGTGGCTATTGCATGATCTTGTCTACAGAGTTTGAGTTACACGACGACACTGTCGTCCTTGATCCACCGTCACCAAGCAACGGAAATAAAATCACATTGTTAACTTCTTTGTTATAAAGCATATTCTAAGATTTTTATTAATCTAACTACATGTACCACACTACCTGTAACATGTTTTTTAATATATATTTTATTTATTATTTTCGACTTGCGATATTTTCGAGTTCCTATGGGTTTAACGATCCGTTAACCCCATCGTAGGGGGCGCGGCTGTATTACTCATACGGGAGGGAGTAAATAGAAGAGTTACCGCCGGTTTCACCAACCTTCCTTACAGCGCCAACGTGTTTCACCAACCTCCCTCAAGTTTAACAGTTCCTCAAACTCGTCCTTAACTTAAGGACGCGATTTTCCTTCCTTAAGTGTTTAATGCGGCTTTAAATTACGTAGGAATATGTTGATTATAATGCTAATTATAACTATGTTGATTATAATGTATGATTTATATTTTCCTTAATACGCATCCTTGTACTTTCGGAAATAACGTTGCTTTCTTACCTAACAATGTAAATAAGATGGTCGACAATCTTTATACAAGAAAGCAGATGCATTCTTTAGGCAATTTTACAGGCAACACATTTGTGTGCAATGTATAATGTGTAAATAACACAGTAGATTATAGTGTCCTAATGTGTCTTCAACAAAAGAAAGGAAAAGGCTGATGTCGGGAATGTCTGATATCGTCGCTTTACTATTCCTTCGAGTATGTATCCTTAGCGGTTCCCATAATTCTTTTTAAATATTCTTGGTAGAATACTTTCCAGTAATGCACGTGTGTATATACAATTTACAAAACTGTTTC
>JAGDQP010066004.1:0-11340 GCA_022664845.1 Lepisma saccharinum | reverse complement strand
CTACCCATCTTGCATTTGGATGCCCTCGGACCTCGGTCGTTTCTTTTCTCTGAGAATCTAATGCAGAAAATTGTCCTTCATTGTTCATATGTTCGTCTATCTATGTACTTCGCGATCTATCTATGTATCTATGTATCTATTGTTTACTTTTACTGTATTAGCCGTGTCTGAAGAGAGTGAAGACTACATTTAGAAGGGATTTCTTGGATGTCTGAAAGGTCTGGATCCAAAGGAGTGGACCGAAAACAACCGGAGATCTGGAGAACGGGAAATATAGCATTCGTACCACAATTTGAAGGTGAGATAACGGGATAGTATAAAGGACTTTAGGAAGGACTATTTGGAGAAAAACTATTTCTTGATTATCTCAAACCATTGCTGGTTCCTGTGAAGACTTTAGTAGTTTCAACAGCTGAATGTGAAAAACGTTGGCAATCTGTTTTCCAAGACGCATGGCATTTCATTACAAGTTCTGTAAAATTGCCCAACAGATTATGTACCATAATGGATGTATTACATAACACAAGCAGGGATTAATCCTCCTAGGTCCTAAGGAACATGTGTGCCAAATTTTGTTCGAATCAGTCAAAGAGTCTGAAGAGTTCAAATAAACAAACAAACTCAATTTTTATATTTATAGAGGGTGAGTCATAAATATTGATACTTTTATTGGCTTAGTGGAATAGGCTTAATTGCAAAAATATCGAAAAAGACAAAGTTCATCAATCTTCAAATTAAAGTCCATCATGTTCAATGATATTTAGCCAACATTGAGTCAAACTTTGAAGGCTGGCATGATACCAGCCTTTTGGCTTTGAGGAAAAGAACTAGACCTTGGTTTAAACTTACTCTTGATTTTGGACATTCCTACCCGTCAGGAAGTGCGCCATGGACCTGAGATGGTAATCACTGGGAGCAAGATCTGGGCTTATAAGCTGGGTGAGGTAAAAATTCCACACCATCAAGTTCCTGTAATTTGGAAATGGTTGATCTTGCCACGTAGGGTGAGGAGTTACCACACTACAGCAGAACTCGCGTACGGCTTACCCAACTTGAATATTTCTGTGACAATGCAGCGTACATTCGCTGGAGTTGTTCAGAGTAAAGCTCAGCTGTAATGCCACGACCACTTGGAACAAATTCATGATAGACCACCCCTTCACAGTTCCACCATACGCAAAACATCACCTTGTGCTCAAACCTTCCACGTTGGCTACTGGTTCTGGTAGCTGATGCGGGTCTAACCACTGTTTTTTCTTATTTAAATTACGGTACAAAATTCATTTTTCATCTGAGGTCACAATTCAGCGGAAAAACTATTATCATCAGGGTTTTGTAGCAGTTGATGACACACATCCGCTCGTCGCTGGCCTTGTGCTGGAGTCAAATCATGCGGTACAACTCGGCAACTTCTGTTCGTCTCCTCCAGAGAGTGAGGATAACGCACAAGGCTTGACTGTGAAGAATCGAGTTTTGCGGACGTTTGTCGAGTACTGGTAGGTGGATTTGCCTCCACTGTTTGTCGAAGGCTGTCCGAATCAAAGGGGGTGGGGGTGCCTTGTCAGCCAACTTCTGACTTCCAGATTTGAATTTTGAGAACCATTTCTTTGCGGTAACATGACTCACAGCACCCTGTCCTTCCGCATGACAGATGTTTCTAGTGGTCTTTGCCACATTATGCCCCAATTGGAATTCACAAAGCAAACGTTCACGAATGAGGCTATTTTGCTTGTCCATTGCAATCTGCAGAAGACACAGAAAAAAATGATTGGATTAAATATATTTTAAAGAAGAGATATTCAAGTAATAGAATAATGAAAAAATATTGGAAAATATCTTCATGATAGACGTGAGGGACTCTATACTCTACGAGCTGCCGAGGGTATCAATACTCACGGTCTGTAAATATAAACAAAAGGGGAGAAAGTGTAGTACACAAGCCAAAACTTTAATACTAGTATTTTCTTCCTTATAGTTCGTTATTTTTTAAGGTGCTTAGTCACCACCAATAGGCATGTTGCTATATAGCTTACATTCGATCGAATATCATTTTTCGAAAGAAAGAAAGACATGGCTCACACATACCCAAAAAAGCATTTAATATGCTCGCACACCAATTGCAAAGACGGAGTCTTACAATTGTTAGTCTAAAAAGGGAACACTATCGAGAAGTGCAAAATTTTTTATAATCTTTGGAAAGAGATCTTTAACGCTATACAGCATACGTAATAATTAGCTGCCAACAAGATCCAAATTTGAATCTTGTTGTCGTTTCGAACACAGAAACGGAATTCGACAGCCAAACTTCGCAGATAAATTCTTGACACCACAAAAATAAAAAAAAATGATAAAATGATTTCTTTGTCATTTGTCAAATTCCGCTTCATTTTCTAGATTAGAGGTTCAAATGTGGAGCCCAAAGTTGCTGAAATAATTTGGTTCAGTATAAAAATGTCTCCTTCCTCCTCGTAGGTTTATAGATCCACCATCGTTTGATTTCATTCTTCTGTATTTTTCACCTTACTTGAATGTATCCTTACTTAGGGATCACTTCCTATATGTTACAATAAACCTTTATTGTTCACATAGCAACGCTTATTACTGTCTATCTACTGATCTCATGGCAATCCCAGATTCAAAAAATCCCGAAGGGTCCAATATTCAAGGTCAAAGATGACGTCAGATGATCTTTATTCATTTATTGTCCCGTCGTAGGCGTGTTAAATGTTTTTTTGAAAAATTGCACCCTACAGAGTTCTGTGTGCGTATTTGAAAGGGATTTCAATGAGCTCTCAGAGGAAAAAGCAAAATGAAACTATCGTAAATAGTTCCTGAAAAACAGCAGTTTAAAAGTTATGGGACCGAAACTAGCGACATTTTTTTTTTTTTTTTTTTTTACAAACGAAAAAATACGTGTATGTCCCATAATTTTGTATCAAGAATTATATATTTCAATTTCATGAAGATTTGAGTGACTACTCTGACACCCCCTGCCTGTCTGCATTTGAGAATGCCCAGTATATGTAGTACTAGTGTTACCAACGTATTCTACTCACCCTGCACCAACGGGCAGGTGCTCTGGCTAGTACTAGATAAAAGTTCGAAAAAATGCATGTTTATTTTACAAACTAAACAATTTTGCTAACGTTCGAATTTTATTTACCATTTCTTTGGGTATATGTGAAGGGGCCTCAGTAAATTGCTTTGCCCTCGGGCGCACAATGATGCTTAGACGGTCCTGCACAGGCGATAAGTAACAGGGGCCGTAACAGATTCAAAAGCCCCCAAATAGCTAAATCCAGCACTGAATTCTCGGAATAATAAACAGTATACAAAAAGAATACAGCAGTTCTCTTATAATGAATTACGTTAGGAAACTAAAGTAAGAAAAAAACAAAAAAAAAAAAAAATCAAATATCAGAAAGATATTTAATGGTTCTTTCCAGGTTATTAAAACAGAGCAGAAGAGGTCAATTTAAGTCTACTGTCTTGATGGCGTGGAAATGGCACTATCGTTTATTATGCAGAAACACAAACACACACTGCTCCTGTACGAATTTACATTTTATTTCTTTGCAGTACCCTCCACACACTTTTACTGTTTTATCACATCGAACTTAATTGGCTCAATAATTGTTTTCTTTTCCTCTTTCCTCTGTTTGAACCTGCTTTATTGCCTAACACGTTATCGTCCACGCTTCTTTCTTCCCGTGTTTCATCGGGAAAGATTTATTTCTTCTGATACCTTCTTCTTCTGAATGTTTATAATCTTAATATCGAAAGAAAGGGTTTCTTTAATTGCATCCACTAAACATGGAGTGGTAGGTGAGAATACATAAAGTACGTAATGAAAAGTTATAACAGTGTCTCCGAACTTTACATATCTCATTGGTTTCATGCATGACCTTCATATAGTGCGATTGCTTTACTTGTAAGCGCAATGAATTTAGAGGGAAACACTTAATAATGGAATTGTCACAATTGTTGCGAATGTCGTTACAGTACCTTTGAACATAACAATCTAGAAAATACCAACTGCCGTTTCAGATATGACTGTATTAAAAAAAAACTATATCACCAGAGACGATTTGTGTATGTAGACACTAAGAGGCTTCCTACAGTTCGAAGAAATGTTTCTAATAATAAACATTGCTTCTCACTAAAGGAAAAAAGAACATAGGATCTTAACTATAAAGAACTTAGTTAAATAAATGCGTGAAAGGCAACATTGAATCGTAGGAGCTGTCTCGTCGATGTTACATGGACATACACCGTATAACTTTCCTCGTTTTGATTTGCGCATGCGCTGAAGAAATTCTACATTGGTCTGATGCTTCTCTTTGAGGAACCAAGTTGTAGATCTTCCTACGAAGCCTTTAAAAAGAGAAGTGAGTACTGAAGAATATAATTCATAGTTGTACATTCTATTAACATTGCGAAATGATCTGTAACTATAGAAAATAAGTTATTTTATCATCGACCTCTGAGGATTATATTGTTGTATCTCCAATTAAATTCCTATAGCGATGCTACAGCCTAAGGCGTCGTTATATCATTGAAATTGTAACCGTTGTGTAATTCTGAAATGAGATTTTTTTCTTACAAAGGATCTCGTAAAATCGTTTTGTTTCGAAGTTCCACATTTATTGATCTACGGTATATTTTTGTCGGTCTTTGTCTCCTTTCAACGAAAAGTTTTACCGAGAAAACAAAACAAATAATTACACACAGATTCTCATGAAATTGCCATATGATCATTATTCAATTAATAAGATTAACTTTAGATATATCTTTACTTTAATCATGAAGATCTGATTTCGCTAGTTTAAGATTCTTCATCTTCAACTTTGTATCTTGTTGTGGTAAACTTGCATTCTTTTGTTTATGAGCCCCTCCATGAGAATACTTAAAACTACCAAGAAGATTTCTTTATATCGTAGAATACGGCTAGATTTTGCCTTTAATTATCTTGTGGCCTGTTTTTCATTATCTATGAGAGAAGAAAGAAACGGCATAGGTCTTCTTTGAAGGTGCTATCTCAACATGCATATTATACGACAATGCGAAATCTAGGTATACCTTCTGGATAATGAGCGGTGCTTGGTTTCTCCAACGAGACCTCTCAACTGACGAACGCTACTGATGAACGGATTTCGATACATAACATGTAACCCTAAAGTCATTACCCATTTCAATAAAGGAAAAGCGTAAGTTTTATAAAAGGATGTTTATTTTATAGTTCCACACATGAACTCATACTCATAAGTCAATGAAGTAAATCTACTGACTCTAATATATCTGAAGTATCAAACCCCTTCAGTCAAATTCATCTGGGGATTCGTCAGATCCAAGGTTTACGAAAATAAAGTAACTGATTTAATGGTATTTATTTAAATAACGTCTAGCGTCACGTTCCGTATACATATCTTTTAAACAATAATCAAATTTTTACGGCCCGATGTTAGAGGCACAATTTATTATTCAATTTGCGTATTGAATACACATACTAAATAATAAATTGTGTTTCTAACATCGGGCAGTGAAACTTTGACTCTTGTTTAAATGATTAAATGGTGTTATTTAATTGTATCAAAACAGCAGCAGACCCCATCATCATAATCTATCTGAAATTCAAGGCAGCCTTTGTCGGTTGCTTTTTATCTAGAAACCTCTTCCTAGTCTCTCAGAATAAACAACTGTTCTTCTAGTTCTAGCTCGTTCCATGGGTTGCAAAGCATAATTAAATATACAATTTGTCGGTATCACAAGAAGTTACGGTGAATTTGTAACTGAAATTTACGATCTATGAAACTTAAAAATTAAATTGTGTAAAACTACCGTGTAGCCATTGGATTTAATGTCTGGCCCTTCAGTTTTAAGGAATGTTAAAATAATTAAGTTTGGAACCTCACAGGAGCTTGTATGAAAATAATACATCTGTGGTGCAAGGAGGAGGAAGAAATCCAGACAACAAAGATTGGAATTACGAATTGGAACGAGTTGAAGATTGGAACACGTTACGCCTGTTCGTGGTCAAGGTAACGCACAGTACTGACCCCACGGCCGTCACTCAGGATGACGCAGTTCCACGAACCGTGCACAGATTGCGTTGGTGCAGGCTCAGGACCTTTTGGTCTGTAACGCCAGTGGTTATTATTATTTATGACTATAGCGTCATATTTATTTTCTTATCAGTCAAAATTCAAGACATATGCAAACGAGTCTTCTTATCATTGAAAGATATTTGCAGCGAAGTCCGTCGCATGCATCTGCTTTGATTTACCTAACTTTACAATTGAACTAAATTAAATCCAAATCAAATTGCCTAATTTAGATAAGGAAAATTAACGATGTATTTTGACGATTGTTTTACATGAAAGAACACCCAAATAAGGTGAGGGCTAAAGTCATAATATTAGATCTTGGAACTGAAGAAATGATCTGAGCTAAAATCACGGAGATCTTTATTCTTTTAATCTTTTAAGCCTAATAAAGAGAAGTCTTTTTCTGAGCTTGCAAGGTCCACTACTGAAGCAGCAATTCGTCTTGACGGGTGCAACGTACACAAATCTCGCTACGACCATTCGCATCCCTTTATGTTAGCCATGGTCCTCAATGGTGAGCTTCTGTACTAGCACAATAATGCAACTGTGCATCGTGCACGACTTTCAGATATGTCCTTGGCTCTCGCACACAGCAGATTGTAACCTCATTGAATACTTTTGAGGCTTTGCGCAGTCCTCAATAAATGGCCTGCAGCCACATCCAATAAATGAAACTGCTTTATCGACATACATTGGACACGTTTCTGGACGAATGTAGTCACGCCACCACTCCGAATTCTCGGCGTTGATTTTCGAGCGAAAAGAGAAGCCACACGTTATTAGATAGGTGTTTAATATTTTGGCATCTGAGTTTATTATATAAATGAAAATTTAATTGCTGTTACGCTTACAGCAAATAAAATGTTGTATTATAAATAATACATTGTGTTTTCCACAATAGTATTATTGTACTTGAATGAAACATTCCAACTACATTATTTTTGCTTTATACATCTAAAAACATCTAATAAAGATGCCATAGTTCAGTTAGTAGAGAATTGGTTTTGCATGTGGGAGGTCATGTGTTAAAACCAAGCGACCCGACATACTGACTTAAGTTTTCCATATTTTTCCCAGTCACACCAGGCTAATACCGTGATGGTACCTTGGAATTAAGTCCAGGTCGACTTCACTTCCACGTCCTCTCTCTCTCTCCCTCTCGCTCTGTCTCTCTGCCTCTCTCTATCTATCTATCTCTGCGTCAAAGATAACTAAAGACCTTGAAAACAATTCAATTTAATTCTTGGAATTGGGAAGTTTCAACCTTGGTTCTCGAAACTGAGCAATAACTAAATTCTTCCTAATCTTAATTCAATTCATTAGAGGAACATGGAGAGAGTAGTTTGCATCTCCACCCTATATTGCCGCTGTTGGTACTTCCTGTATTTTCCTTCCCTACATACAATATGATGAAACCTAGGAATTATCATCAAATTAGATTATAAATCCATTAGGCAATTTGTTTGCATTCAGACAGAGGTAAAGAAAATACATATCAGATCATTAAATGCTATTAAACTAATTAATTAATTAATTAATTAATTAAATGTATTTTATCGTTTGTTTGCGCTTAATTGTCTAAAAAAAAAATAACACGTCTCATTTCATTATTACAAGCTCGTAATGTCTAGAACATAGAGGTTGCTAATATTGGTTTCAAACTTGAGTTAATTAATTTTGTTTGATTGCTTGGTATATTCATACGTAGTGTCTCCATGGGTTAACAGTATATTCACAACCTCTTAACCTCTGTAATTTAATTTAATTAGTTTAGTTTCTCTCTCTCTCTCTCTCCTACCTCTCGTCAGAGTTTATATTATATCCATCACTTTCAAACAGCTTGACTTCTCTCAATACAGAACTCTTTTGTAAGAATAGCACACAGGACGTGTGTGTTTCTATGAGTAGTGGTATTTGGCCCCACAACTTACTGAATATAAAAATATTTTCCAGTAAAGATGCTGCCTCACAATCCTTACATAAGAGGTATAACTTTGTGAACTTTCCATCTTTTATATATAGGGTGAGTGAAAGTCAGGGTACTAAGAATATTTCTCAAAATCCTTCCTTGTTCTACTTGCGTTGTAAAATTCACTTTGGACGTTGGCTTTTAAAAGCATTATTATTGATGCCGCTTAATTGTTGCAATTGAAACTATTGTTGATAGAAAGAAAAACAAGGGGGACAAGACGCATGTGATCCACATAGTATGATGGAAGCTCAATCATACGCTAGGACAAACTGAACTGGGTACGGTCAAAAAACTTCCATCGAAGTTTATCTCCTTATTAAGAGAATGCTAATTATAAATTATAACCTCTTTTAATCATAATTATTTCTATATTTTAAGAATACAGGGTGTTTCTTAAGTATTTCACACGTGAAATTTTCAGACCAAACAAGAAAGAAATTATCTTCCACAATCCACATAAGTCAATATCTGTTTTGTTATCTTGATACACTGGGTCCAAATTAGTGATGAGCGCAAGAGTCTTGGTCTTGCATGCAAGACCAAGACCAAGACCAGGGATACCGATGCAAGACCAAGACCAAGACCATACCTGCAAGACCAAGATCACCTGCAAGAGTCTTGCACACGCACTATTTGAATATTTTTAAAACGTGGAAAGGAAGGGGAAATCATTATATCCTTCACATGAATTTCTTTGGCTTCTGTAAAAATACCGCTGCAGTGAAGATGTTCCCAGTTGTGCAAACCGTGTGAGTGGATCTGAGAATCATGCCGCTGTTACTGTAGCATACTAACCTCAACGTACAATGTACACTACTGTACATTAAACTTACAATAGAAGGAAAAAGTTTCTGTTAAGGCCAAGTAAAGCCAAGATCTCCGACAAGAGATGGCAGCACTATCTCTGTATATGTCTAATGTATTTTTATCGTTGCACGAAATTTCAATGTTGCTCTTACAAATTCAATCCTGGAGAGTTCAAACTTTCAGGGAAGAAAGTTCATAAGTAATTCAAGAGTTCTACCTGTGCCGATTTTTCATTTTCTTTCGTGTTCGTTGTTAAAAGAGCTTTATTGTTATGGGCATAATAACACTGAAACGATTTCAACGATATATCACTCACTATTGACGCCTAAGAACTCCGAAGTGATAATAGCTACAGATGCCAAATTTTGCTTAGTGATCATATCTCATAGTAGATGGTTTTAGTATGTAGAAATCGAAGATCACGTTTTGTATGTACACTAAAAAATGTATTAGACATCGTAGATCGCCATCTCTTTGAGTTTGGTTCTCCCTTTTCAATTGTAAACGTGGAGAAGTTTAAGTACTTCAAAGACATTTCAAGGGAATCTAACTTTTCGTCATGGTTTTGTACTATTTCGGGTGCCATCTATAACTGTTCAAACTCGCTCAGCTCAATTTGTTCTTTCACAGCTCTGAAAGCGTTTCTAGTTCTATTTACTGATTTGAGGGAGGCAAAGTTAGACCCCCACACTCTATTTCGAGGAACAAGGCGAATTTTTACCCATGTGGAAGATATTTTTACTTATCTTTGACTGAGAATTTCACCTGAAAATATACACATATTGAATGAATGCCTTATATATGCATTAGCATGTGAATCCTAAAGATGTATCAATGTTTTACCTTTACTCCAACCTCGTCCTTAAAGTTAAAAGAAAACAATAGCCTCTCCAAATCCCGAACTTTATCTTTCTTGGTAATGGTCACCTGACAGGTACATATACAGACAGGTCGATTATAAAGCTAATATGTGTGTGTTTGTGAATTATTACCCAATTTACTAGCATGACAAGTAACAGTGCATCAGGGAGTGATAGAGGACGTTAATTATAATAACTCTCCATGAGATCAGTAAGCTTTTCCCCAAAACTGGACTTTAGAGGAAAAGAAAAACTGATTAACCTGAAGAAGCTATGTTATAAAACAAGTCCGGGTAGCATAACTATGACATCATAAACATTAAAACCGTGATTGGTTGCATTTTACTGTGCGAAACATAGCCATTGGTATATATATTTGCGTGTGTTTGAAGATGAGAAAGGGAATACTATGTTCCTCAGACGTACTGAACATATATGGGCTATTTGAATCTATAAAATTCGCTCAGTTGTTGCATTATCTTCCCTTGGGGAGAAATGCTCATCCACAAAAGCTGACATTAACGTGTTGAAAGAGAGAATGGCAGACTCCAGACACATTTTGCATCGAACTCTCTCTCTCTCGCTCGCACTCTGTCCCAACCCATTCTCCCGCCCCTAGTTCCTCTTATTTCGCCGCAGAATGAAGGCACATTAGCATTGACTTTTCGGCAGTTTTAGTGAAGAACGAGAAGAAGCGGATGAATGGAATATATTTGAACCGTTCGTTGCTAAGCAACGCGAAACGGCCATTTCCTGTTTCCCTCGTCCTTCTTACAAAAATCTATGTACTTCCTTTCCCATCTTACAGACAGTAAGCATCGCCACCATCCCCACTAACCCAACATGTTAGCTACAGAGCAACAAGCGGCTATTTAAGTAAACAAGAAAAACAAATAAGACGGTTGGTTCAGGTTATAACAAAGGAAAACATTCACTTTCCTTGCATACTTAATAAATGTTTTGTTAATACACGTTTGAGTGGTAAAATCAATTCGTTAAAAAAAAAAAAAAAGTTTTCCAACCCTGAACCACCTCTTTCTCTCTCTGATATCGTATTCATATATTCACCTTGACAAATAACGTTTCATACGGTCTAAAAGAACTTTCTTCTTTGTGAATGAGCACTGTTGCCCTTCAAATTATGAACAAAAAATTCAGTTTACTACCGTCCGTGATCCTTCTCTGAATATTTTAAGACCTACAAGAAAATAGTAATGGCTTCTCAAGCAAGTAAAATTTAAAATGAAAGTGTTTCCAACCATGTCAAAAGAAAAAGACGACAAAATAAACTGTGTCAAACCCATTTCCTACAAAATGAAAAATGGCCATTTGTCTTATTACCTTCGTGTTATTCTTATCAGAGACTTTTGTAAGAAAATTTTTAATAATATAAAAAAAGAGTATAAACAAAAACTAAAGACAAAAACACCTTGTAGTTGATGCTATTGCCTTACAAGAGAATATTATAGCCTGTGTTATTATCCCAACAAAAAGAAACAAAAGACAAATGGCCTGTCCTTACTCTTTACCATGATCTTTTATAGTATGCAAAACTTTAGTACAAGTGGTTATATTTAAACAATCTAGTGAAGTCTAT
>JAGDQP010066003.1:0-11341 GCA_022664845.1 Lepisma saccharinum | reverse complement strand
AATATAAAAATGTACAAAATATATGAAAAAAGCTTGAAATGTACTTAAAATTTAGAAACTTTTCTTGGAAACTTTCCGTTTGTGTGAATGGATGGTGAAACTTCTTGGAGTGTCCACCAGTAACCTGCCGAAAGATTTGGTGACAATCTTCCCTTATATCGTCTTTTCAATGGCAGCGATTTCTTAGTTAAATCGCTCACTATGTTCGTCACTGACCGCTTCGAGTTTATGCGGGAAAAAATCCACAGGAGAATGCAGGTAATGTTGTTTGAACAACATGTTGCACCCCATAGCCATGTAACTTGCCCAGCATGTGTTCCGTGTAATTGTCAGCACTGACGTTTCCCAAGAAATTGTTCCATTCATCATTAAAGGCAAGACAAGCTGACCTTTCAGTATCTGTCAGCAACTCGTGAAAAGTATTGTCTTTTTAGTCTGTGCAGCAGGTATTTTTCTTTCAGAGACGAGACCAAGTAATTCAGCTTTCGTTTTGAAAGATTTAGATCTCTTACAAGATCATTCAATTCTGAGTGAGACTGTGGCTGTGATTATGGTTGTAATGTAGATGGTGTGTAATCAAGATGATCTCGATCTGTTGATTTGTCACTACTATCTTCTGTTTCATCTTCCAGTGTCCATTTCGCTCGTGATTTTGGAACTGGGAGACTCAGAATGGGGAACTGGGCGCATTGCAAATTCCAAATTTGGATATGAAACAGTGTGTTTGGATTTACTTAAGATTTCTGTTACTTTCGTTAAACAGAAGTAGCACTGTGTTATGTAGTCTCTAGGTTCCCTCCACAATCGTGGAACGGCAAAAACCAAAGCTGGGTGAGTTCAATGCAACTAGCCCAAAGAGCGGAAGCAGCCTGAACAAAGTTCTGTGGTGCCCAACACTTACTCTCATCTACCTTTGATTCAAAATACTACTCTTTGAAGTCTTTGGGACTTACTCACTGCACAGATAACACAAAAGGTTGGCTGAATTAACACTTAATGGACATCGCTTAACACAAGAAACACGTGAACACGCACAAACAGTATTCTTCACGTAAGGGGATTTGCACTACATACACTGAGGAACAGACTGCGTGATCCCACTAGCGACTGACTGACGCAATAACTGCAACTTCACGATCCCTCCACCATGTGGCTATCTACCCCTTGTACCTACAACCCTTCCCTCTTAAATGTCGTTAAAAACAGCCCTAGGAAAAGGCTGTGCAACAATATGCAACCGTCCGCTAATAAAACTGCGTTTCTAGAGGAAAGTTTAGGTGATAGTGAAAAACTGTTTTCACTATCGTCATCAGGGTACTGAAATCCATTGGAATCACATGTTTTCGTTCTGTGACAATTTTCATTGTCGGACAGTGTAATTTATGTTGGACTTACGAGAAAAAATTTGCTTGAAGAACGTACAATGATACCAAATGAATACAAATGACAGAAGTAGAATCCACAACCTGATGAAAAATCAATGCATAAACACACCTTTGAATACCAATATATGTATAGAGATCATCATCATAATCATATTTACAGCCAGTCTCTATCCACAGCTGGATGGAGGCCTCCCCAATTCCTTTCCGCAAATCTCGGTCAGCTACTACCCTCACCCATGTTGCTCCCGAAAAACGTTGATTTCATCTACCCACCTGCCAGGTGGGTATCTTCTAGGTCGTTTCTTCTCTCTGGGAATCCAATGTACAACATTTGTTTTCCATATGCTGCTCTAGCTATGTGACTGGCTCATCTCCACTTAATCATCTTTGCCGTCTTGATTACATTTCTCTACCGTTTGGGACCAAATCCATTCATTTGTCTTCCTGTCCATCCTACTTATTCCTAGCATGCATGTCTCCATTGTTCTTTGTGTAGCTCTTAATCGAAGTCGTTTGCGCATTCAGTGACCACGTTACAGAGCCTTACATCAGTACGGGTAAAATACATTTATTATAAACTATGTTTGACACACACTTGTAGCTCGCTTTTCAAAATAAAGTTAAGTCTCACAAATGAGCTCCATGTAATTTCACATCTTCTGTTTATTTCATTAGTCATCTTGGCATTCGAGGTTTTCAGTTGCCCTAGGTAAACAAACATCAACTATGTCGATTCTCTCTCCACGAATCTATCTATCTATCTTTTCAACATGTTGACTGTACATTAATTCATTTTTTAAGTCCTATTTTTGAACTCTCATTTCTCAACTCCTCCATTCTGATTTGTAGCTGCGTATTTGAAACAAATAGTATTATGTCATTAGCAAATCGTAGGGATTCGCCATTGACATTTATTCATACTTTACACCTTTTAAATTGTTGAACACTTCCTCTAGGAGTGCATAAAATAGTTTTGAAGGGGCTGAATCTCCTTGCCTTCTCCCTTTCCAAGCTTAGGCTTTTTCTCTCTTCCGATGGAGTGTAATAGTTATGTGCTGTGATTTTGCTTCAGATTATAGAGTTCTGTTAGTAATGATAAGTGCATTCTTCAAGCATATTTATAGGTAGATTATTATAGTTTTTATTTATCCGGCTACAAACTCGCTACGATAACAATAGTACATTATTAATATTCGGGGTATTTTTTTGTGTACATAGGAAGTAATAAGCACTGACCAGATAGAATAATTCTACTGACCCTCATATATTGGTTAATATTAAGCCAACGTAGACTTACGCATTTTAAAATCATCAGAACTATGAGCCAAAGAAACATACGTGAACTAACGTTTTCCTTAACACAAAATCAGATAATGCTTAAATGTAGTAACAGGACTTACTACCTTCTGACACTAAATACATTTTGGACATACTACATAATAGACTTATTTGTTTACATTGTTAACAATTTTACAACGAGAATCGGGCACTCATTCTTTCAGACCTTTAGAAAGCTGTACAGAACTGCATTGATCACGTTTTTGCCAATATTAGACTTACGCGTTTCTTGCTCTCAGATACAGAAATATAAATCAGTGTGTGAATTAAATTTCCTTCTAAAAGGCTCAAATGATCTGCATCAAACACTAAAATTTACTCACGAGCTACACAAAGCTCACCTAAAATGAACTTTCTTAACCTCTGAACTTTTATTTATGGCAGTTAGGCATCTAAGGCTCAGGCCGGGATAGGGAAAGGGGAAGGATTCGGAAGATGTCGGCCAGGGCCTATGTTGTAGGTGCCTTCCCAACATTTGCCTGGTGTGACTGAAGAAAGGCCCTAGAAAACCCTGTCAAGATGGTTGGCCGCTGGGATCGAACCCACGACCTCCCGAATGTTACGCCAACGCTATAGCACTGAGCTACGGCTGCTCGGTGAAATTTCTTGATCTATTAATACATAAACATGACAATAAATTTCAAACCACAATTTACAGGAAACCATCGGCTATCAAAGTCTACATCCACCAACAGTTTAGTCATTCTGGAACGTCAAAATCAAATATTTGAAAGAATTTCTTTATTAGAGCACATAAACTTTCTCTAATGCATCTGATTTGGCTAAAGAGTTTATTCCATTTTTCAATAGGGGTAGATAATGGTACAGTAAAAAGAAGTTATATAGTAACATTTTCCATTAAACGCCTACAATAGAATCCAACAAACTGTACACTAAGATTTGAAATTAGTTAGGCTAACCACCTTCCCGGAAATAACTCAAGAGAAAACATTTACAGAATATACCATATCTGCTGCTGTGTATTCTAGAAATTTCACGAGATTCAAAAATTACTTCGCAGATCTTCTGCAGTATTTCGAAGTATATGAGGGAGACTTTTTTCCTTTTTTCACAAGAAATCTTATGAGAGGTAAATACTGAAATTAACACACACACAAATACAGACGCAGTGACCGGGACTCCAAGCCGGATCTCTCAGTTTCCGGTCGGGTATGCTATCCATCTATTCTTTCTAACTGCACGACTGCGGACAAATTGCTCAACAAAAATCTCCAAACATGTGGAGTGTCTTGACTTCATAACCAGTTCCAAAGTTGCTAAAGGCCTTAAATAAAAATTCAATTCAATTCCAATTCATAATCAGCTAGGAGATGGAAAGTTTTAAGATATGAAGAACACTGTATATACATAGAGAATTGGCCGTGCTTAGGTGATGTAATGGATAGAATACCCGACCGGAAACTAGGAGAACTAGGTTCGAGTCCGGTCACGGCGGCGGTCAATTTTTTAGTGTTGATTTTGAGGTCACTTGTAGCTGTAACAAAACACCAACATTAGAGTGACCAAAAGTTGCCGATTAGTACAGACAAAATAGTAAAATAGAGAAGCAAATTCCCGTTTCTGTACTTTCTAAACATTTACACAAAGACAAACATCAAATTTGTATAAAGCAAAGACTAACACAGAAAGTTCAGCCAAGGAGTCGTTTCGTCATTTCTAGAAGGTCTGAACTTAATACTGACCGAGGACATATATATCATTCTTGGTTCTCTTTCAAATAAAGTTTGTTTACAAAAACTGAATTTAAAGGTCATTTTCTCCAAGCACTGTTTCACTTGTTCCACAGTTTCATTTTTGTCATTTAAGTTTAAATAATACTACAACATATGCAATTATGTTTACGCATTTATTTAAAATCAAAGTTTAATTTAGTACATGCAATGTTACCCCTGTATTATTATCATCATTGTCTCCCTTTCCTAGTCGCAGCCACCTGAAACAAATAAAGACAACACATACAAATTTTGAGTCTTAAATCTCACATATAGTTAACAATTACTTTGGTTTATATATTTATTAGCCAAAGCAACATCTAAAATAATACTAAACAGTCACAGTATTCACACATCAATACAGTCAGCTCTTCTACTTAAAATCGGCAACTTAGGGAAAGGGTTTTTTTTTTTTGTGTGTGTGTGATGTCTTTTTTTTATCTAGTTATTGATTTATCGATTTCCGAAATTAGAAACAGCTGGAAACCACTTGAAGATATGGAGTAGTAGTGTGTTAGGCGTACACAATTATTTTTTTTGTCTTTCTTTCATTATCATCTACTCTTCTGTCTTATTTTATCGCCTTTCTACTTCTTAGCGTCTGCCTGGATGTGATGATGTGCGAGAAGCACCGAAACAGTTGAGATAATTGTGTTTATTGCCAACTGAGGTGAGTTTGCGTTAAGGAAACTGTGTTTGTCGCCAACGTAAGTAAAAATTTAATAGTACAGCCTCCCACGCAGTCATGAGTTTTCAGAAGATGTTTTGTTTAATTTTCAAATTTCTCAATATTTTGGTTTAGATATCCTTTATATTCAATAGCTGAACTTTATAATTGAGTTATTGGCCATTTCTACCAAGTATTTTCATTTAGCTTTTAATATCAGTAGCTAGTCAAAATGGCACATTTTCCATAAATTGGGAGCTTCTTGAAACTGTAAATACTATTACGTAGTTTCTAGAGTTCTTTTTTCCGGTCACACTAGGCAAATGCCGGGTTGGTACCTACGAACTAGGCCTTGGCCAATTACCTATCAATATCCTCTCCCAAACTTTTTTTTTTTTTTTTTCCTTCAAAATAATATGAGAGTCATGTTCAATTTCCGAGAATATGTAAGTTTTGGTTTTAGGCTCCTTAAATTTCTACTTGTTATCTCAGGGCCATAACTACCGGAGGTGCAAGGGGCCCCGCAATCTCACTAACACATTTGTTATTTCCAAGTCGATGAATGAATTGAAAGCTTCAGTTATTTTAACTTTTCTATCAGGATTCGGAAATAGCCCGGTAGGGCCACTGAACCCCTCCCCCCTCATTCCCTAGGTGACTGTCATAACCACCTGCTGCTAACAGACAGCTAATAGTGTTTGTTGTTGGTGGTCTGGATTGCTATTGTGTTTTACACTGTGTAATGCTAAGTTTTCTTTAAATATGTTAATATTGTTAGCTTTTCAAAAAGTTGAAGTGTAATGGAACCTGACTTAGAAGATGGCATTTCTCCTGTATCGCCTAGAAAAGGAAAGATGATGCCGAATCGCCCTGAAAATTGGAAATGAAATGTCGCTCAAAAGAAGCTGATAATGACAACAAATATCTTTTCATGTTGATAATGTTTGTCTTAAAGTTAAGTAACTTCACAAAACTAGATACAGAAGTTTTACATAAAACTAAAATGTTTTATACGTTCCAACATTAAAAATAAGTTACTTTTTAAACTATGCCTCGCTTATTTCCCTAATGGTTTAGTTTTATTGTTTATGGCAACGCTAACATACAATCTAGCCTTTAATAGTTTATGGGAAGTGTTTAAAGTTAGATATTATTAGCACTCTCTCTAAACGTTAACAAGTTCTTAGTAGCAAAACCAGCAAAATCCAACTTTTAGAAACAAAACCAGCAATCTCCTAACAAAAGCAGGGAACTATTTAAAAAATGAAGGTAAAGCCCTAATTCTTTATGTATGTTCTAGTTTTATGCTTAGGAACCAGAGGGAAAAAAAGTACGCATATACTATATTTACCACCTTAAATTTTCTTTTGGCTCTCCTGTAAAATTTGCTGGAGTGGAGATTGCAGCTTTTGCTTTTAACCCCCACAAGGAATCCTATTATGAAAAAAGTTAAATAAAATAAATACGTTTTCTTAGTTGTGTGTGTGTTGAGCTCCTTCAGCACAAACAGATCACGATTATATTAATAAAATCACGAATAATTAATTTTGCAACATTCATTTACTCACATAAATGAAATAATATCATTTCAGATTAATATATTTTGCAACCACATGCACGGGCTTTACGTAGCCAAACGGTTACCTAGCTACTACCAGTATGTTAAAAATGTTTGGTACAAACACAGACTTTTTCTAAAGTTATAAGCACTGTTGCATTGCGACTGTTTTTGTTGCATGAAAATATCTATTAGCCCTTTTTCCAGTTTTCATATTGTTAAGATCATCCTTACTCTTGCAGCCAAAAATACTGCACTAACCACTAACAGAAAACGAAAGGAAAAAATGTGACCATGACTACTCCCAAGGAAACTTTTTAAGGGTGATAAAGCTCGTTGCCAAATTTGATTTAGTGATTACAAATCTCCTGAATAATAAAGACAAAGTTATATATTTAAGCATAAAAACACAGAATGAAATCATTACTATTTTTGGCGACGAACATGCGTAACAATATTTTGGGATATGTCAGAAAATCTTAGTCTGACTCTTTAATTGTTGATTCAACTTTAGACATTACTAAAATTGATCAAGTGAGTGTCATTTTACGCCACGTTGGCATCAAATACGAAACAGGAAAACTGGAGGTGAAAGAAAGTGATTGGGTTTTTATGCCCTGGACAAGCATGGATCACAACATTACCGCCAATTGATCGAAGATGTTTTGAAAACTAAAAACATTTCCAAGTGCAAGGGTCAAGAGTACGATAGCGCATCAGTCATGAGTGGTGCTCATTCAGGGCCTCAAAAAAGAATTAGTGATGAAGTAGTCAATGCCCAGTATGTTCACTGCTGCGAATATAATCTAAACCTAGTGATTGCAGATGCTCCAGAAAACTCAGTGGATACAGTGAACTTTTTCGACACTGTTCAGGAGGTTAAACTGTTTTAGTAACACCGCTCCTAAATGGTCACTATTAGCTGTTGGCGAAAGAATGGCCGAAACAGTAAAGAATGCGCAATAAGGTAGAAAGCACAGCACAAAGCAATCAGACGCCTTGAAGAAAGATGCATCGATATTGTGAAAGCGTTGACAACAATTTCTTTGACAAGCCAAACATCTGAAGAAAGGAATGGAGCGGAAGTACTTAAGAACGAATAGAAGTCTTTTGAATTTGATTACTCTTGTGTTATGGGGAAACAAATCTATGATAACTGTTCACAGTATCCAAGCATTTGACTGACGTTCAGCGAGCACAAATGGATTTTTTACAGAAAGGATTTCACATTATGCAAGATCTTAGAACGTTTCAAGATGTTTCAGAAGTGGCAAAAAGATTGTTCTTCAACTACGGCACACCAACTGAATTTACTCCGAAGAAGTGGAAGATATTTTGATGACTTAGATTCAGATAGAAGATTGGAAGTAGCAGAAGAAACATGTCATGTTAAAGTTTTCTTACCCGTGGTAGATTGTTTTACTTCACAGTTGCACAATCGTTTTCAAGGAATACACGTTGTTGTGGACAGCTCTGGGTTTCTGCAGCCAAAGCAATTCCTTAACTTACCAGAAGATGAACTTAAAAAGGCAGTGCAAGACTTTGTTTCGAAGTACAGCGATTATGTTTCTACTGACCTACCAAGACAGTTGCTCACTTCGAAAGATTTTGAAAACCTACTTACTGGAAAATAACTATTACTCAGGTTTTGCAGACATGGTGACAGCTTGTATATTATTTCTTACGATTCTTGTGACAGTTGTTGAGCAATCTTTCTCAAAACTGACGTTCATCAAGAACTATTTAAGAAATTCATCTACGCAACCAAGGCTTTACAACATTTCAGTGCTCACCTTTGAAAAAGAGCTAGCGAAACCACTGGAGATGGAAAAGTTCATTGAAAAGTTTGCAAATGTTAAAGCTAATAGAAAAAAAATCTTAATAGGTATAGGTCAAACATATAATTTTGGTACGTATTTATAGGCCCAACACATCTTTGTTGTCTTGTTTGTCTTTCGTTGTGATGTAAATAAATGTAGACTTGTTCAAATGTGTTCAACTTATTCATTCAGCATAAATTATATAACATGCGAAAACAGAAATGGCAAAAAATTTAAACATGCGAAAATAACACAACAGCAAATATACGAAAATGCCGGAAGTTTGAAGAAACCAGCGCCTATTTTTTATTCTCCGCTCGCACAAACGATGGTGGCGTTTTGCGGATGGTCTTCGATACTATGCGCCCCTACTTATGGTTTGCAACCGGTCTTCCCCCCAAGTTCTTGCACAGATAAACTATTCCAGATGTTCACTGTAAGCCTTAACAATCCTGCGCTCTATTTTCGGTCTTTCAAGAAATTTAGTCTCTCGCCTGCAGATGGCGCAGGGTGCTCTTTTCTAGGTTTTACCTTCACGCTATCTGGTGGCGAGATGTCAAACCATGTCAAAATTCCCGCCGCTTCCCTTCTATCTGCTTATTGGCTGACCGACTCGCATGGCCCATAGCCTTCGTCTGGGAAACGGCCTTAATAATAACAAACACTTTTTGCGGTGGTTAAGAACTAAGAAGGAAGAGGTAAATATTGAGCTTCCCTCCGTTTGCGTTGTGTTATTGTATAAGAGGGAACCATCGTTTCCGAATAAAAAAAAATGAACATACATACAATACAGATTAGTCAATGTTTTATTTCTTTTACACCACATGCATCTACGAGTATATAATATGCTTCCCAGATATTGATTTGTGTTTCCTATTTTTAGTGTTCATTGTTCTTTCCTACGCGTTACATGTCCCCCCTCCCTCCCCCCTTACAGTAGTGCTCGCAAATGTGAGAGAGATTCTGTAAATGTAAATGGAAGGGGGATGGGAGAAATATATAACTACTGTATTTAAGATGGTTCTTGTGAGCAGGGATTTTCCTACACCCCTAACACTCCCCCGAACTTCGATGGACACCCCCCTCCCCAAAGAAATTCACTCCACACACCCCTTATTTGAAATTGCAATCATTAGCATGCTCAGAATTTTTTTTCTCAAGCTTCTTTACATCTTCGAAAGACTACAGATTCGTAGCAACTATAGGTTTCAGAAAGGACCTGTTCTGTTCATTACTACTTTCATTTTATTGAAGATTTGACATCTGCCATAAATCATAAATCATCATCTGGATTTTTCTTCGACCTCTGAAGGGTGAGAAGGTAGGTTTTTAAATCAGCTAAAGATATAAAAATAACGTGCGTCTTCCTGATTCCTGGAAATAAACAGAAGGTAATCACTGGAATGTTGAACAAGATAGTCTTTTACCACCACCCCCCGTTGCGGTTCCCCCTTTTCAATGAGGAAGAAAATAGAAACTATCCCGGTACACATTTTAACTCTGCTTATCAGAGAGTGAATATACTTCCGAGCGCGATTGTTTACGACTGTTTGCTGTAGTTTTAGGGATTATGAAGAGAGCAGAAAATATACTGGAAAAATACTTTTTCAAGAAGAAAGAAATTTTTATATATCTAACACACATCTAAAAATTACATGTATTTTTAAAAGAGAGGATATGAAATTTAGTTTTCTATTCGATTTCAAACTGCCAATTCAAGCACATTATCTTGATTTTATCAAGTGGAAAATGGAAAAGATAGACAAAGACAATCATTGAAAAAAAATATATGGCCTCTAGGCACCTATTACTCAGGCCGGGATAGTGTAGGATGTGATGTAGAAGGAGTCGGTCAGGGCCTTTGCTATGGTACCATCCAGGCATTCGCCTGGTGAAACAGAAACCAAGGAAAATCTCAGTTAGGATGGTCGCCGTTGAGTTCGAACCCACGTTCTTCTGCATTGCAAATCCGAAGTTCCGTACTCGAGCGATTGGACCACGGAGATGAGTGATGTCAAAAACAAAATCAAACTTGGTAATATCGAAGTACAGTTTGTCAATATTAAATCATTAGTTTGATATTCGAGAGGTCCGGTGTTTATATCTTGGGACACGGGACTGCCCTCCTAATTCAGGTTTTCCTTGGTTTACGAAGCACTGAGATGGTGTCTAAAATGAAACGCAGGGTTACATACTTTCCCCTGTTATCTGGAATTCAACGATATTCAAATGACCATTTATAAAGTAGTTAAACATCAAAAAGAATAATTATGTACCATCATAGGACGTTGATATTCAACAGTTTACAGTTTAATTTCTAAGGGTTATTACATTTTGGGTGGTAACGGGGTGAAGTCTCGGTTGCTAATGTAGCTCGTTACAATAAAAAAAAAATCTAGATGAATCTATTACTAAAGAATGGTGAAATTAGCTGCCAGGGATGGTTTTATGGTTATGTAATGATTACAAGGGTTTGGGAAGAAGCGGTGTGGTCCTAGCTTTGTTGGAAGAAATTATCACATTTGCAAGATCAGCAGAGAGAAAAGTAAATAAATCTGTTAAGGTCAAGATGCCCTACTAAAGACTTCAAGATCTCGCGAATCGCTCTATAAATGCAAGGTTACCAGATTTTATTATTCCAGAGGAGGGAACAACTGTGAATACCTCGTTTCTTATTAGGATTTGAAATTGAAACAGTTCGAACAGAAGTAATCTTCGCTTTCAATTTTTAATTTTGTATGGGTATTTTAATTGAAGCTTTACATTTTTATTGCACCACTTTCTGACGCAATAAGAAGTAAAAAAAATGGCAATTGATTAACAACAGATTATCCATTTGC
>JAGDQP010066001.1:0-11341 GCA_022664845.1 Lepisma saccharinum | reverse complement strand
CTTCTTGTTGTAGAAGTGTTTTAGATACACAAAATAATCACATTCACGTTGGAACAACAGCTTGTTAATATCCGTTATCTTCTTTTGTCGAATGACACCCATCAAAATTTATCGTCAGTTGAGTGAGTCATGCCATAATCGTGTTATGGACGTTTGCGTTCGTGGACAAGACGGTTCAAAGAAAACAGAACATTGTGAGAAAACAAACAGAAGAAGACTTTGTGACGCATCAGCCGGTCGTACAATGACTAAGCAAGTGGAACGTATGTTACGTAGACAGTCGTTTATACATGGAAGAGATAGTATACATATCCATAGCATCTGTGCATACCATCTTGTGTGACGGCCTGAAAATGAGAAAAGTTTCCTGTAGTTATAAGCCACGAAAGTGACTGAAGAAAACAAGGCATTACGTATCGCAAGGTGTGAGGCAGTATTGATACACGATGACGGTATGAACGATGGTTTTATTCCATTGCCTTTTTCAACCCTGAAACAAAACTACAATCGGTTCAAGCGCACCTACTTACCACTACCAGGTTATTGCCAGTGCTGAAAACATAATTGTAACGATGGCATTATCCTAAGTCGTTCCCAAACGCACGATAATGACGGCTGCAACATTTGAAGTATTTTGAAAACAAAATTCCTTCCAGCATTGCAAACAAGACGGCGAAAAAAGGTTGTATCTTTGTGCTTTCATGAAGATAAAAGTCCCTGCTCATCGAGTGACATTTGTACAGCAAATGCGTACCGACAAAAACTTTGAAGTGGTTCCTCATTCTATGTGCTTGCCTGTCCTATCACCTAACGATTTCTGCAACACGAAAAAGACTCCTGAATCTATGTGGTCAGTATGCTGAGAAATGGCGGCAGATTCAGCTTGCAGACTGGTATACGTTTTTCAAAGTAAATGAGAATATTTTAGAATTTGAAACACCCTCGTACTTTAGCACTACAGTTCGTTGAAACGTATGTGCCATTGAAAGAAAATTGTGCCATTTTAATGCAAAAATTCATAACAAGTTTTGTGTTCTCTCTATGAACGAAATAAATTAATATAAACAAGGTCAGCTCTGCTTACATGACTGAAATCTTTATAAGTACGCAGAATAATGTACAATGTAGGAAGTATTATATTAGAAACTACAGCTAAGCTTTGGATTAGATATACAATAAATTACCAAAATATTAAATAATACGAATAAGTAGGAGTTGTGGTTTGTGTTTGTGTGTGTGTGAACCTACGTAAAGTTTCCTTACTTACATCTTTTGTTTAATAATATTTTAACATACAGGTTAAACATATATCTGCTACGCTATGTTTGGTTTTATTCACTTTGTTAGTTATAAATATTTTTACAAATCAAAGCATATATAAATACTTGCTTAATAATTGCTCCAATATTTCTAAAGCATTTGTTTGTTTCGTGAATCGACTATTTGTTTTTTAATGCAATTGTTGCTGTAAATATTCTGCATAATCTATTTTTATATGCTGGACGAAGTTCATTCGCTCCAATGATTCTACCATGAGAATGTGTTTCAATTTTTTAAAATCTTCATAGCATAGGCTTCTCTTGTGTGGGCAGTCGCAAATAATTGTAAAGATTTGGAATGATGAATGTACATCACATATTAAGGAATAAATAACTTATTTTTACCTTTTAGTTTTATAAGAATACCCTTCTTTAAAAATTTGTGGAACAAATTATAGTGTGTAGTGAAATCTTTGACAAGGAGATCGTCAACAGTGTCATAGCGAAACCTGCCCTGAAATTCTTTGCACGGGTAGCTTATATAAAAATAACATCCCACAAAACATTTGAAGAGCTAATTCGAGGTGTAAGTATGTCAGAAATTGCCAAAACATTAGGAATTTTAGCGTCCGCAATACGAATCAGGTTAGCTACTACACTACCAGAGTGCTACACTATAAGAGCTTTGAAATAACGTCTGGTAGTGATCAACGTACATATATATATATATTCCAATCCGTCCGGTCAGAGTGGGAGCAGTAGACCAACTCCTCCATTCGGGGAGAGGCGTAATCCACTAGTGGATTGAATATGGCTGTGATTTGTAAATTATATATAAATCATTTTGAGCCATTTTCTATCCACTGCTGGATGAAGGATTCCTCATTTCTTTCATCATATCTCGGTCTGATGATCCATGTAGCTCCTGAGAAACGCTTGATTTCATCTATCCATCTTGCATTTGCACGTCGTCTCGATCATTTCTTTTCCCTAGGAACCCAATGTAGTATACATTTCTCGTCCATCTTCCATTTATTTGTCTAGCTATGTGACCGGAACATCTCCACTTCATCTTCTTCGCAGTCTTGATTATATATTTTACCTTTTTTTTGTGCCCGAATACCTTCATTTGTCTTCCTGTCCATCCTAGTTATTAATAGCATGCATCTCTCCATTGCTCTTTGTGTGACTCTTAATCTTTGAGTCGTTTGCGCATTCAATGTTCAAGTTTAATAGCCGTACATCATCACAGGTAAGGCACATTGATTATAAACTTTACGCTTCAGAAACAAACACACACACACATAGACACCCCCATATATATATATATAGGCGCGTATCAGAACTCCTGAACCTAGTCGGTAGCGCGCTCGACTTCAGTGCGAGCGGTCGCGGGTTCGATTCTCAGTGTGGGTTCAAAAATTTCGGTGTTGATCCAGTATCGTGAGGACAGTTGGGGAGCTGCTGTGAATAAAAGACAGTGGCGATCACAGTGAGAGCTTCGGCTCTCCTCTCCCAACCCGTCTGGTCAGCGTGGGAGCAGTAGAGCAACTCCTCCCTTCGGGGAGAGGCCTCATCCACTAGTGGACTGAATATGGCTGTGATTTATAGGCGCGGATCTAGGAGATTATCAAAGGAGGATCTAAACTATCGTTGTGTCACTTTATCCAGTGTAAAGGGATTGAAGGCTATTTTATCCAGTGTAAACCTGGATGTCAAGGAGGAAGGGGGGCTATAGCCCCCCTTGGATCCGCGCCTATATATGTAGCGTGTAGTGTAAGAAGTTTTTATGGCATGAAAGACGCACATTGCTGATTTCTTCTTCTTTTCATTGAGAAATCTCCATTACATCACAACAGTATTATCTGTTTGCGTGTCTATTCTTCTCAGCGCTGCAAACAGCTGCTGTTGGCGCTTTTGCTTTCTGTGCTCTTGCTCACGGGTTCAATTCCTGCCGAGGTCCATTACTGAAATGGTTAGGATTCCACTTCATCAAAAATGTAGGTTACTTCCTTTGAAGCTCATCCAGACAATTAATAACAGTTCAATCAATGAAAAGTAAAGATTGTATAGTAAATTTTCTCTTTCGGACACTTTGGTTAACTTTATTATTATATGGACAAGTCTAGTAACTTTGGACTTCGGCCCGTCACAATTCCCTTTTAGCTGTTAAAATCTATAACCCTGCCCCTGTCGGGACTCGAACCCGGGACCTTCGAGGCAATGGACTACCGCCGCAGACCGCTCTGCCACCCGCCTGGCTTTTCTCTTTCGTATTCTTCAGTGGTCGTAATCTAGAAATGGTTTCCACAGCAAGTGTTCGAAGAAAGAAGCATCATAGCAAGTTGCAATCCTCGTGCGAATAAAAGTGTTGTAAACGTGTTGGACTTTAATATGACGATGGACAGAATAGAGCAGGACAAAACGCTTGAAATATTTGAGTCTAAAGTCTAAAGTACAAAACAGGCTCGTAGTCAAGGCAGGGCCAGGACAGACGGCGCCCGTCCTGGAAAACAAATCTGCCTGTACTAGTGTGTTCGCTCATAATGCTAACATATAACATTTCACTCAGCAAACATAGATTCACAATTTGGATTAATAATAATTTTGGGATTTAATACGGAGATAAAATTTTCATTGTACACACTCCGTAGTAATAAATAAATAAATAAAAATAGTAATCTACTTTTTGTTTTACATTTGTTACCTTTTTTATTATCATGACAATTGGTGTATTAATTTACCAGCATAATTAAATGGAAAAGATAATTTTGTTTTAATAAGTGACGCCAACTATAATTTCAATATATTGTCCCAAAGTACGTAAATGTGATATAAATTTTGCTCAGTTCTAAATTAAATTCTACCAACAGCACATTTTAGTCAAATTTCAATTTTCGAAATTTCAGTTGATTATTCAATATATATTTTTTTAATCGTGGGCAACAAGATTTTAGACAATGCTATAGTAGAACTCCGTTAATCTGTCACCTATGGGACAGAGAGCATAGTCGAAACCCAAGGAAGGTCGGATTATCAGAAGAGCAAAATATTTAATACAATACAGTAAGGTTCTGAGAAATCCATTTGATAATTCTGAAAAAAAAAAAAACTACGCACGTATTAAGTGTTTTGTAATGAAATACAATGCGGTATTTCTATTACACGATTTCGATTTCTAACAGAAAGAAATTGTACACTTTGCCAAAGTCAATGCTTTAACAATAAAAACTCGTAGCACAAAGCGTCAGAACGCACAGGTCAACTGTCACCAGCAAACTGATTGAACAATGTACGTACTTTCAAGGATAACTTTGAACCTGCGCCATCAGAGGTCGGATTACTGCGGTTCAGCTGTATACTCAACATTTTGCAAGCATTGGCAATCCCACTTCCACACAACTAAATACCCTAATTCAGGGCAATTTAAGCTATGTAAAAGAGTGTAGCAACATCTCATCATGAGTCAAAACCCGTCAAAGACATTAAAGTTTGTGAATTTCGATTCGATAAGGGAGGCCATATTTTAAAGGAAAAATCATGTACTGATACACCATTCTTCTACTCCTGTCTTGGTGGACGGCGAGATTTAACCAAACAGAGGTTTCGTGAAGGATCATCAGTAAATTTGCAAGTTTTTAGGAGTATGCAATCTTAGCGATGTGAGGATAGGATAGATTACCAAGTGATTGTTGCAAGCATTTGCTATATGTCTACGATAGTGAGATTTGTGATCAATTTTATTCTTAGGCACCTAATTTTTGGTCGATTCTTTAGAACAGAATTATAAAGTAAAGAAAATCTCTTATCTAAAGCTGTCGAAGTAGTTGTCGGGATAAATTTTGCGAGTAGGAATCCCACGAGCAAGGCTCATTGAGCGGTAATATAGGTAGACAACGAAATAAAATATTTCCATTAATTTAAACAGTATAAATAGATAAGATCAATCTAAGAGGTCAATACATTTTTTTAAGGAAATTTTATAAAATGAAAGCCAAATTTATACATAATAAATATGAATATCACATGAAATGTTTATAATTTTATAATATTACGATTTAATTGACGGCAACATCACTAATTATTTTCTATGTAAATAAGTGAATGAAATCGCAGTCATTTGTTTTTTAACAGTGCCATGTCAATTAGATCTAGACTTAAACTTGACAAACACGCATGCGTGGGTTGAAACCTAACATTATTACCATCACGACATTACGTTCGATAATATGATATCCGCAGAAGTTTTCCCAAATTAGCTATTTTCGCATGATTTTGCAAAGAAATACGTTGAAATATTCCATCATGTTACCTTACATGACAATAATAATAACACATAACCTGAGAATGCATAAAAATTTCCATAAACCTATGTTACACAAATTTATCCGATTTTTACATTTTAACGGATTTTTTTTTTCTATAAACTTTAAATAAGTTATCTACAAATTTTACCAAAATTCTCTGTAATTTCTCTTTAAAAAAAAAACACTCATTTTGTATCGAAACTACAATATTTAATTTCCGAGAAAAAAAATAACGGCAACAGAGAAGCACTGCAATCCAACTACGGATTACACTAGTAAGGAGCTTCAAAATATTATTACTTGCTATATTTCATTTTAAAATCCCATCAAATATTCTAATTTTAAGGCAAAAACGCATATTAATTCAATACAGTCTCCATTCTTCGCACACAACTTCAGAGAGTACTAGCCCGATATTACGATCATGAAAAACAAAACTGGCATCTTATAATTCGCCAAAAATTCGCCAACCATCCACTTCTTCATTCTTCAGTTTTGATAGTTAATAGTAATAATAATAAAGATAGTAGTAGTTGTCATGTACTTTGTTACATACAGCACTTAGTTACATAAATTACATGTTGAGTACAGGATAGGAAGGCCTTCATAAACATCAATAATAATAATAATAAAGCAAATATCACTTTTACAGATTGAGTGCAGTGCACTATGCTTTTACGCGAGATGCACAAATTAATTCAGTACAATAGATTATTGTCTAAAAATGTCTAATATAAAATAATATTGCATGCATTAAGTGCAAGTCACTTATAAAACATACCTATTATGAGGAACAACTACTTTGATATTAAATAATTTGAACAGGAACTAGTAATATTAGTACGACGGATTTGCCATAAAAGGGATGTAGATCGTGTTTACACTGTAAAAAAAAAAAACTTTCTTACACTTTCAGGGCACTTTCAAAAGCGAGAATCTGTTTTAAAAGTGTACGAATTATGTAAAAAAATGCTGTGAAAGTGTTCGAATGTGTTCCAAGCAAAATTGTAATAATTTGTATATACTTTTTCAGCACCTTTAAAGCACTATTTTTCTTAGTGCAGAATGTGAACATTTTTTAGCACAAACGAGACACAATATCTGGTATACTTTATTCTCACCTACTGTACATATTTGTACACTTTTGTACACTTTTTTACGTTTACTATATTTTGTAATTATCTAAGTCCATACATTATACGCCAGAAATAGTTCACATTAAACTCTATATAATTTGTATTTGTGTCTCGTCATATTTTTTCAAGAAAAGCAGGGACTAACATAATTTTCAGTTGTATGACTTATTTATGCTCATGAAACGTTTTTTTAAATCCAGCCTTGAGAATGACGTTAATGCTTTACGTACTAAGTTTACGTATTATTCGGTCAAGCCTTCAGTTGAGGTACCACCCTGACATTCACCCTGTGGGACTGAAGAAACCCCTTGAAAACTTCAGGCCAAATTGCCGGCAGTATGAGAGCACCAAATTCCATTCCGAAGTGAGAAAAATTAAGATGCCTCCGTACCAACGTTGCTTCTTGTGTGTGTGAGGTTTCATATGTTTAAGGATCTGTACAAATGAAAAGCAATAACGAAATTTCGGAAAACGCCCAGTATTATTTGCGTATGTGAATAAAATGAACTGTCTGAGATTTTGACATTATCTATGAGAAATTAGAATACGCGTAATTTACGACTTTATACGCCTATGCAATTTCGGGTTTCTAATTTCTTAGCAAAAATAAACAGTGAAAATATCAGGCAGTTCATTTCATTCACATTCACAAGTATTATTGGGCTCGCTTTCGAAAATTTCATTATTTCTTGTCATTTGTTCAGCAATATAAAAATATTAGAACACACAGACGCAGCGTTGGTACGGAGGCCTCATAATCACGGCAGCTGTATTATTCTGATTATTATTAAAACATTATCTTTTTCGTGCCTCTTAAAACTAAAGGTAAAAAAAAAAACGTTTTCTTCCATGTAATATTGAATGGTGAAATATTCAAATACACTTGTTATATGCGCAATGTGTGTGTAAAAAAAAAGTCTATTTCTTTCGAAACTGGTTTGGATTATTGATTTTTTAATGTGCCACTTTCTTACCCTGTTTTGATTTAGATAATATTCTATACACAGGTGTTTCATATATCGTTGCCAGGACTACTGTTTTAACACTAGATTTCCTTTTTGCACTGTCTACACTTTTCACGGGGTTCTCCCGGTTCCTTCCACTTTCTTCATTCCACAAAGTTTCTCATCATCCTTCCTTCGGCCTGAGCCAAAGTTTCCTCAAGGTCGAAAATAAGAATTCAGTTCCTCCTACTTCTCGAATTTAATTCATTCATCTCTGAATGGTTCTGACCGTGATAGTGTAGAGGAAAGGGTGCAGGCCGTAGTTAAGGATACTTTATCAGCATTTGTCTGGTGCGTCTCAGGAAAACATTGGAAATCCTTAATTAGGATGGTTGGCTTCTGGTATTGAACCCAGGGCTTCCGAAAAGCGAAACCAACGCGTTGCGATGTTTTACTACTTGCCGATGTTTTTTCTACTTCCAGGCTTGCGTTCAAATACTAATTGGAAGTCAAACAATAATCGACATCTTTAATATCACGTTAATATTCATTAAATACTTTATTATTTAATAGAAACATTGCTTTAAAAATAATTTGCTATTGAATTTTATGTATTTAAGGCCTTTAGGCATCTAAGGCTCAAGGCGGGATAGGGAAGGGGAAAGGATTTGTCAGGGCCTATGTTGAAGGTGTCATTCCGGCCTTTGCCTGGTGTGACTGAGGAAAAACCTGGAAAGACCTCAGTCATGATGGTCGTCCACTGGGATCGAACCCATGACCTCCCGAATGCTACGCCAACGCTATAATATATATTTTTTTTAATTTGACCTAAGCGGCTTTATTATGTAATGTTCTCAACTGTTCAAAACTGTGTTGTATGTATTGTTAAAACATACTCACAAACTTCCATGCCCGAGGCAGGATTCGAGCCCACGATCCTTGGGTCGGTAGACTATCGCACTAGTCACTCAGCAATCTGGACTGACATACCACTGAGCTACAGCGGCTCGGTAAGGGCTCATTTTCATGAAAGCTTGCTTTGTTTGCGATTTAGGTGAATAGCCAATTGAAACACGTGGTGTTTTGTGGTGTGTTTATTACATGTTGTAACGTGTATTTCAATTGTCTATTCACCCAAATCGCAAGCAAAGCAAGCAACGCAAACGTATTTGAAAATCAGCCCTAAGAATTTGCTATTGTCTCCTGGTGTTAAATAGAATTTCTCTCTGTTGTTTTTGTCTGTTTTTTCAAATGTTGTACTGGCAACACAGGTAATCTGTTATCTTTTACGACGAGACTTACATTCACTGCGCCATCTAGTTTATCTTTTTTCACCTGTACAGAAGAAATGCACAACGAGAGGAGTGAAATAAAGAGTAAAATAAGGTAAGTTAACTTCATACTATGTAGTTGAATACTTTAATATATTTATTTTATGTAGGCCTTAATATTATGTAATTATCGGGCGATCTTGTAAAGAAAATGATCATGGAGTTTGCGTGAACGAAGAAAATGGTGATGGAATAATTTAGTTCCCGGGGTGGGTCTGATCCAAATATGAGTAAAGACCTAAAAATATTCTAACCTGTCTTTTATGGCAGTAGAAACAAAGCATAATTTTTGTCCCTAACTTAAGCTTATATCTTTAGGAGATAAATATTCCCTGAGATGGTGTTCAACATTCAAAGAGCTGCCCACGTATTCAATACAGCGAATGAGTTTGTAGTGTCGCTTTTGTCCACTCCTAGAGAATTTGTAACTTTGAAGTTGCTAGTTTTTAGGAGCGACGTATTGATGGGTGGCCCGGTAATCCAACTGCTAGATATACTGCAGGGTTCAATTCTATAAACTTACATTTCTTTTTTCTTACATAAGTAAGAACATTAGCAGAGTTAAATAATTATTATCTCGTTACGATTATTATTACTAAATTGCGAGACGACCGAGGAAAGCATTTTGTCATAATGCGCAGGTGTGAAGGGATAAGGTCGGGAGGGGGTAAGGAAAAGGACGGAGTGTGGGTGCTGAAAGTCATGAGCCTAGGGCGCCTAGATGCATAAATCCGGCCTTGGCTTTAACTTGAAATCTTTATTTTTATTTATTTATTTTTTTTAGTTTTCAAATTGGTTTGGATGACGAAGCATTTTTTGACCATCTTTTCCTTGTTTTAATTTCTTCTTGTTCCTAAGATATTGACCTATGATATTATTGATAAAATGCTAGGTGTTCTTCGCGAAAGCAGGTCCTGACTCACAAGGTCGCAGAACAAAGTGAACCAATGGTTAGTTTGCCATCCCCTTCCATCGAATAAAAATAACTTTCTAAGGACGGGGCCTTCAGCTCATTGCGGGCTCCAAACCACTTCTGTTCCCGCTGATAATCGAGCCTGGGATTCCGTGATTGCACTCAAGTACAAAAGATACTGTGATATTAAGTGCACAAAAGATACAAGGTGAATTAAAATTCACTATCTCAAGAAAAAAGGGTCGGAGATCGAAGAAAATAGTTCATAGTTTGTTTCATATATCTTGATTGATGAGACTGTTTTCAATTTTGTAAGGATATAATCTTCTTCTATGGTGTTTTTGCACTATATGCCCTCAGACTCTAACGCGCACTACCGCCTAAACGAAAGGAGGAAGTGAGAAACTGACTTCAGATTTGAGTTTAGATCCTTTGATTTAGTTTGCTGCTTCTTGTAAGACTACATCCTTTTAATATCTTATTTTTGCATTATATGCACTCAGATTGTATGGCCTGCTACTGCTTAAAAGTCTGATAAAAAGAAACTGTTCTCAGATTTGTATTTAGATACTACATGGAAAGATTGTGGCGTCACCAAATTGAAAGCGATAAAGTAATTTAAGGTATCTGAACCCAATCTCAATATTTAAATTATGATTTAAATCACATTGATTTAAATCATAATTTAAATAAAAATATGCGATTTTCTCAAAAACTTCTCCGGCGATTTTGTTCATATTTCATAAATAAATGTTTTAGTAATAACTACAATATTATTTTATTTAATTAATGGGAACGAGAAAGTTTAGTGCGATGGTCTGTACCTTGTATTGTACAGTCTTGTTCAAAAGATCATGGCCACTCACCTTGCTTTAAAAGGTCACATTCTGGCAACCCTAGATACAAGTTTCTAATACTTTGGCTCTGCATTATTATTATTGTAGTAGTAGCAGTTATATTTGGCCACGATTTACTGTCATTTTCAGGCTTCTTAGAGGTTTTTACACAACTACTTTTGGCACCTCTGCTCAGCGGCAGTGACTCAGTTGGAGAACATTGACTTCAAATTCGAATGACCATTGATTCGAATTCCGCCACCAGTGATTCTTAAAAAAATAGTTTTTAAGAGTTTTTTTTCTCAGGTCCATCAGATAAGTACGAGAATTCAACATAATACCTTCAAATGAATTCATGGAGGACTACTTTTGCATTCTTTACCCCTTCTATTCTGACCTGAACGAGATTCCTAAAAGTTACAAATATATAATTAAATTAATGAATAAAGTAAAAATTAAACCAAACAAGGATAATGCGGTGTAAATTCAACCTCAATTTGGAAGATTTTTCCATTAAACGAGGGCCATTTACAGTTAATTCTACTTCCCAGGTATTTTCTTTTATCAGTTTACGGTACGTATTATGAAAGAAGAAACGACTGATTTAAATAATAT
>JAGDQP010065999.1:0-11341 GCA_022664845.1 Lepisma saccharinum | reverse complement strand
GCATGCACACACACACACCCTAGTTGTCATCAGTTAGTTCGCGTCCAGTTTGACAGAAAAGTGCGCGTGTAAGAAACTTAGTTTTTGTTGTTGTGAACCCCTATATATCGCAGTCAGTCAGAAATCACCTTGATAAATCGAACCTCGGTATATCGAAATCTTCGATAATTCTAAGTATTCTCGTTCTCCTTAAGGTTCGATATATCGAGGTTCCACTGTATTTACAATGCTCACATACAGACATTTTTATTATATTATTTCTAAATGCTTTGGAAAGCATATGACATATATTCAAGTCGATGCAAATTATACATATTTTATTGGGGGGTAGTATATTTTCTCCAGATTGGTGACTGTCATTATCAGGGATCGGAATTTGGTGAAATGTCATCTTTTTCCTACTAGTGTCGGAACGGTGCCGACCATAACCGAAACTATTTTTTCCGTAAATTGAAGCAGAGAACGTAATTTTTATTTTGCATTAGTTTTCATTTTGTAATGTTTTTGCGTTTATTGGCCTTTTTCTCATTTTTGGGTTACTTTTTAAAGGATTCAGTCTTATTTGCAACATTTTTCCTCTGTGTAATTGCTTACCTGTTTCACACATATGAAAAGGAATGCTTAAGATTGTAAAAACAATGCTGGAGCAAATATATGCTAGGTATTAAGTCAGGTCACTGGAGAAGAAAATGAAGAATTCATTGTAACTGGAAAACAAGAAGTTGTTTGAAATGGTCTTAGGCACTTGTTCTTTTCACCACTCCGTAATATTTTAGAAAGTATTATCGAACTGACCATGAAGAAGTAGAGCGTGATGTAGTGACACATTTGATGTGGTGAAAACAGTTCTGGACAGTTTCAACAGAGATGATGCAAGTGCTACCGCGATTTCACAAGACTGCATGGCTAAGTCACGTCTGAAAGGATATTTCGTGTCACTTCTCTAAATGTTTCCTGGTCCTACATAAAAATCTATATTTACATGTATAAATAGGAAGTAAAATAATATGCAACCCTTAAATTTTCCTTCTCCAGACATTTTGTGCTTTGTGACGCGCATGCTTTTCGCATGGAACTTGCAAAATGAAAATAATTACTAAAAAAAACGTATTGTTAATGTCTGACGATGTACCCACGAGTATTGGGTTCCTGTATTTCTTCTTGTCTGTTTCAATATTTACATTTCGTATAATACATAAGTAAGCTGAATTTAATTAGAATATATCATAGAGAAAGGAAATCACGTAAGAAGCAAATAAGGGATTCTATTAACGCTGCGATCCTACTTAGAATCACAAAGGCTCCAAGTGGCCACTTGGCACCATCTCAGACACAAAAATAGTTTTATTAAATTAGTTGGCAAAACTGACATCTGGGATGTTTAGGGCAGCATCACCCACAGTGATTTTCTATTGAATTTGAATTTTATTTATGGCCTTTAGGTAGCTAAGGCTCACTCCAGATTGGGAAGTGGAAAGGAGTGGGGAACGTATCGCCCAGGGCCTACGTTGAAGGTAGCATCCCGGCATTTGCCTGGTGTGACTGAGGAAAATTCCGAAGAGAACTTCAGTCAGGATTGAAACCACGGCCTCCCGAATACTATGTCAACGCTCTACCATTGTTTTTGGCAACTCGGTTGTTTTCCTATTGTGTCAAATAATGTCTATGCGAAGTTTCGTCCTGCTACTTCTAACATAATGGAAACATTTTGAAGAACTGAATTGTATAGAAAATAGGCGGACAACACTAACAAGTGGAGGGATTGGGGACAGGGGCACGCAAAGCATTTCTGATTTGGGTCAAATATTGTTTATATTAATTTAGGTGTAGATAGGTCTAATTAAAAAAAAACTTAAATTTAAAAATATGTTGGCAATACTGACACCTTGCACCAATCAGGACAGTTATGGCAGCTTAGAGCTAATTTATGCAAGACCTTTTTAATGACACGTCAGCGAACTTGAATATTTCTGAGATTTATTTTCTGGATATGGACAAACTGAGCGAAATTGTAAATGTCTCTTTTTTGCTAACTATTCTATGAAGAGACCTGTAAGTTGAGTTATAACTACGGTAATGCAATCAAGTTAAAATACTTTTGCGTTTAGTGAAAGTAAAAAAAAATGCTTACCCTGTCAAGATTCGAACCAACCACCCTCAAATTTCAAATGAAAATCACACAAGCGCGCGCTATAAAGCCTCAAGTCGGTGCAGCACTTCAAATAATAAGAATACCGCAAATTGAAATAACGCACCTTACACATTTTAGTCCTTTCTATTAATTTGAATTTGTTTTACGTGCTCAAATTTATTTGGACTTGTTATTTCACCGTATATATTACTTATTACATCAAGTATTGGAGTGTATATACTTTGTGTTTCGTTTCAAAGTACCGAGTAAGATACTTTGAATATATCCCCAACCTTGGTAGTTTAAATTGTGTTCCAATCTGACAATGAGATATGAAGTCAGGTTTGTTGAGGTGGTGAATACGATATAATGGTCTTTCGAATCTAAATCCAAATTCAGTAGATGGTGAAAAGGAGTGACGGAAGTTTTGCTGAAGCCGTTTATTGTCTTAGCACCTGCAAGTCGGCAGTGTTATCTGCTGCCTATACTCTGAACTACAAGCGTTATGCACATTTTCAGAATTTTACACATTGCACATAAATAGGTTAGGCAAAGTCGGGTTATGTTCTTTTTTATTATTACACGCGGTGTAATCTCCTTGCACAGTACTTAGTTCAATATGGGGCTAACAAATTGCATTACCTGCTTCCAGGATTCATCATGACCTGCAAGCTCTTGTTGCCGTTCTGCACTTTTCTTTTTTTCGGCACAGTAACAAATATTTGGTTAGAAGAGTTTATAGACGTGCTAAGGCATGGAGAAAAGCTTTTCACCACTTCTACTATTTCTTTCGATCCATTTTTGTCATCCCTTGTTAAACACACTTACAAATCATATACCATCTGTATGTTATGACAAGACGTCGGCAAATTAATTACGTCATAACATGGCAACGCTCGATTAAGTGTAAGACCGAGACTATTTCAAAGCAAGGCTTTATTACTCTTGATAAATGCATCACAGGAAAAAATGAAAATGTTTTCAGTAGTCTACTTTAACAGAAGAACATTTATTGCAATAAAAAATACTAGCGGAAATATTCATTGTGAAAAGTAGATACAAAAGTAATATATATTATTTCTTTTTACCACATTCCAAATTAAGAGAAAAGGATGTGTATATTATTGTAATAAGTAGACTGAATATACTGAGCCAAACCTAAAACCTAAACGTAATAACTACTATCATAATATATGGTTCCTTTTCTCTTAATTTGGAATGTGGTAAAAAGAAATAATTTATTTTACTTAGGTAGCTATAGTTTCAAAACAAACTAAATTTGTATATTTAATTTACCTTTTATTTACGTCTGTAGATTTTGATAACTTAAAGAACAACATATTGACGTTTATATTTAATTTTGCACAATTATATTAGAAGGAAAGTGCTACCATCTATTAAGATTTAAATGAACTTCCACCAAGTGAAGTATGTTATGGTATCTCGTCTAGATTTGAGACGAACTGCATGAAACTAGCTTCACGCGAATGTTCTAAGGCTCAAGAGATGTCTCTTTTACTTCTGAACGCTTGGAAAATTTTCTATAACGATTATACTCGCAGGATACTAACACACTTGGAGTCTTTGCTGTACGGGATAATATTTTTAAGCGATCAATGAAGATATACAAGAGATGAAATCTAGATATTTCAGCAAAGGGGTAAAAATTGTCACATACGTGACATGATGAGTTCTTTAATTAATAGAGTCGATTAAAAATACATGAAAATTTGAGTGAAGGTAATGTTCTAAAAACTTCTAATATCTCAATTAAGCTTTTTTTTTCTTTTCTAAAACAGGGTAAACGAAAACGTTAATGTCCATGTGACACATCACATACGTGACACAATCTACTAGTAATATTTCAGAATGGTTTCTTCTCTGGCTTAAATTCATACAAAGACATGAATGTTTCAGTTGCGCGCTTCACTGACATACTTTCTCACTCATATTAACTAAATAAATGTATAACAATGTGTCCCATGCCTTGACGTGTGACCAAAGCGTTACAATGGAATGGTCGAGTAGGACCTAATAGAAAATATCAAATCGTGTTCATTCATATTTCAATGAAATGTTTTGAAAAATTTCAGAAACCTGAAAAAGAAGAACACAGATGTATATTAAGTAAGAGTCACTCAGCGTTAAATAAAATTTAAATTTGATCATGACATCTCAACCTGACATCTTTTTTTTTTGCGGATTGTTTGAAAAAATACATTGAAAAGAAATTCCTGATAGACAAACGATAAAATATAAGCTCAGTGGACAAAAGATTCGGTTTTAAGACGTCATTATCTCCAGAAGCCAACAGATAGCTGATAGCTGAACATCGTATAACAAATACGAGTGTCATGTACTTCGAGGTTGAGAGATTGATTAGTAGTGGTGCTTGCCAGAGTGTATGTCGCTCCGGAGAAGTGGGTACCGTGTTAGTTTCCACAGTTTTCTTCTGCTTGCAAACTCGTGCTACGTGACCGTTTATGTTGCACTTCCTGCAAACCAATGACTTAGTAAAACATTTAGAAATTTTTTTCCGCAGATGTGCTTTGCCTCAGAGAAATATTTCTTTATAGGTTGGCCGGAAAGTCTCTCATTAGGAGAGTTTGAAGCTGTAAAATCTGAATTGTTATATTTTATATAAAACATTCAGCTTGTTTTGGACTGTCTTGGTGAAACTATAATGCGTCTTTCTCTACCTACTCCTCAACTGCAATAATATTCGGAGACTTCTGTAACGTAAGTTGTGGATTGGCTAATAGTCGGTTACTGGTATCATCCTTCATTATTCCTATAACTGATTGGTGCAGTAAGGATTATTCCAGTCTTTCACCGAAAGGACACTTCATTGCTTGGTTTCTCAATTTGATATTGAAATCCTGCAATAACTGAAATTCCAACTGCTTCAAAGAATGAAATCTCAACCACTCAGCGATTACATTTACTTCATGGTGAAATGATCTAGCATTTTCTTTATAAATGTTGCAAAGATCTGATTATTTATTATTAATAAACATTATATACGTAACTAATTGGTTCACTCGTGACTTCTTCACGAGCGCCTGGTTTGGAGAGATATGATCATAATACCATGGTCATGAAAACTTATCTAGAGAAATTTGATAATTATTGTCAAGTTTACTGGGTTAAGGATGAAATGAAAATGGTTACGTTGCTAACTTATATTAAATATACTCTAATCAGAAATATTTTTGCCGCTGTGGAAGTGAAAGATCAGCCTTTTGAAACACCTTGGTGAAAGAAAGAAGGAAGCATTAATTAATGAATGACATTTATTAAATCAAGAAATAGATGGAAGGAAGAAATATCTGAATAGCTAGAAAAATGAGCTGAATGGAAACAATATGAGTTCTAAAGAAAACTTATTTGACAAAAGATTTTCAAATTATTTTTCTTTTCAAACTAAATAAATATTTCTCAGCTGTTACATACACAAATAAGAGAGAATGTTTGAATGGTCACTGGTCAAAATATAGAAAACAAATCTTAGCAGATAGTATTGGTAGAAACTAGCAAGAAAGAATCAGACATGAAGTGAAGAAAAAAATAGTGAAGTATCAAAAATGACAGTGAAGAAAAGAAAAAGAATAGACAAAATGTGAGTGAATAAAAGGAGATGCTGGAAGAAGAAAAAAGAAACACCTCTTATAACTCGAGCGAGTGACTCCTTTTGTGCATGGTTATCTGGGAGCAGCGTTTGGGCGGAAATATATTATTTTCTCTCAATTAATCAGACGCCAGAGCAGAAGCTGCCTTTGGCATTCGTGATGGATGCAGATCTATAACGGTGACAGTGGCGGCGCGAGCGGGACAATCAGTTTTCACTTTTTTATCCATTTGCTCTTTTTTATTATTCTTTTTTTTTATTTCGCCTCGCATATAAATTAAGTAATAAAAACGTCGAAGCCAAGAAAGACATTCTACAACCTCAGTAAACCACATCAACTCATATCACAAAAGAAATACAGAAAATATTAAAAGAAATTAACACAAGAACCTTACAGTTTAAACGTTTTTTTTTGTTTTTATCTTGTCCATTTTCTTTTATGAATCTTAAATTATTCTCTGTAGTAAAACCTTCTTTTTATAATCATTGCTCGTAAACCGTAACAGAGTATTACAATAAAGTTGATAAATTATTATACAATATTAATTATTGTAGATAGTGAAAAGTCTTAAGTATCATTTATCGACCGCTTTCACAAATGAATAGTAAGACTTTTCCTATACATGACAGTGCATTCCCCCTCTGGTTAGAAGTATTTTTTCTGTATTTGTCATGTTTGTTTCAAAGTAGACAGCATTGATAATACCGATTTCTTAAATATGAAAGTTCCAAGAGGTGAGTATTAAACCCCACAGTGTAGTAACGAATGTCACGCCCTAGAGATGAATATCGAGGCCGTAGTGCAGATTAATATATTGTATTTGGCATCTGCAACATCTCTCTTGAGCGTGTAATAGTAATCATCAAGCACACGTGCATTATATTGTACATCAGACACTTCTTTTCTATTGCAGAGATCTCTTGGTTAAAATGTCTTCTATGTTTATCTGTCAGAGCACCAGGGTTAGAAGAAATAAATGAAGATAAGGAGTGTACATAATGACTTTTGAAAGACGTATTACGCAGTATATCTTTGAATGAATCTAACAAGGTACATTTACAAAGTGCCTGACGGATATTTGTTTAATGGTGACCAAAATGAAAAATTCTGCTGGTGTGTTTTATACTAATTTTAGCGACCCATAGCGGTAACTTGCCTATTTATGAGTCTTCATAAATCAGGTATTCCAGGATAACATTTGTTACGCTCGGACATATTCAAACAGAAATAAACAGCATCTGATGCAGAAATATTCTGAATTATGACACGCAATGACATATAAATCACAACATGTAGTTAAATTTTACTTGTTTTACTGAATTTGATGACACAACTTTTTTTCTATTTTAATGTTTTTTTTTATTTAATGGAAATGAATTCTCTTTGTACAAAAGGACAGCCTGGAAACTACTTTCCGAAGAGTATATGAAAATTCTGGTCAATAGATGAAAACTATTGGTGATAGTATAATGCCAACTGCATATTTCAATTCAGAATGAAAACAATGCAATTAGAAACACATTTACTTCATGGTGCCGAAAATCGGGTTAACCAGTTTTATTAACACACCGATTTTGTAAGTTGTAATTTATATTTTTGACTTATAAAGAGGTGTTTCAAACACTTTTATGGTGTCTTTTGACTTCGTTCTGGCTCCAAACTGGCCAAGGAGTTCAGGTTTCCAAGTATGGTCTGTAGCAATAAAGTGCAATGTTGTTTAATTTACATTACATGAAGGAGTCCTAAAATCGGATAGTATCTGATTGTAGCAACACGAAACTGAAATTATGAAACACTTGTAAGAATTAGGATAAAGAAACCTTTAGCTTAGCAATGCTGTATATCAGACCTCGTGGAGTATCCAGAGTATTCCACTGTATCCAGCTGTACTTGTATTCAAAATTATCGTTAGTATTACGATAATATTTTAAAATAACTTACTAATTAAGTGTTGATAAGAATAACATACAAGAATATTTTATTAAATCCAAGAAAACAAATCATTTTTAGAGACCATATCAAGAAGATATCAATACTAGCAAATACATGTATCACCAATTGAGTAATTTTACTTACTGCTATGTAAACTAGTGGGGTACCGAGTTTGTTTGTCGATGGTTACACATTATAACTCGTGGCTTGACATATTCTTTACACTTCCGTTTGTACCCTTGCTACGCCATTTCTATTCGATGTAAGGAAATGACAAGCCATCATCCGTTCATCTCGTCCAGTTTAGGGTAATAAAACTACACTAAGGCACAGAAACGATCATCTTTTAAAGAATTTGGCGATATAGTTATAAGCCTAGAGTTCTCAAAAAGTTTCGATTTCTGTATAAAATTGCCAGAATTTTAGGAGTATGTACACAATATCCCATATGTTCAGTAGGCTCAAGTAAAACTCAAGCTCTCAACGAAGAGAAATTCCACTATACCCTCAGACTCATAAACATTGATGCTAAGTTTCAGAAATTGCACAATCTAGAAACACTACCATAATGTGCAGATTGAAAATAGACGATTGACAAGATCTGATTGCCACATAATATGTTTTTGGTAGTGTTGCCAGATTCTATCAGTTTTTTAAAAACTCCAACAGCAATTTGATATGAATGTGACTATATATAATTCGAAGATAAATCGTTAATAATTGAAGTGTCAGAAATCATTGTTATCTTTTCAATGAAGCTTGCTGTGTTCGTGTACTCAAGCATATAAAATAACCTTAATTTACATTGTGTCTCTATGCGTTAGTCAGAAATGAAAGCACTAAACAGATTATGAAGCACCATTTTCTCTTCTGAATGTTGACTAAATGTTTGTCAATCAGGCGCTTATTTATCACCAAACTTACCACAGTTGTGTGTTACAAAAGCCCCTCCATTTTTTTAAAATACAGCTTTACTTTCATTAAGTCTGTTTAGATTTCTTTACTTAAATAAACAAACATATCTGGCGTAATCAAGCGAAAAAATCGCTAACAAGATATTTCACAGAAAATGCTCAAATATAGTTGTGATATCAGTATTACTTACAACAAGATGACGACATGTTGAATATTCTCCTTCACAAAAGGAGGCCTTCCCTTCTTGCTTATCTCTTAGGCCTATATTTTAGCCACGATTACAAGAAACTCATCCGTCTCTCTTTCTCTCTCTCTCGCTCGCTCGCTCGCTCGCTCTCTGCCTCTCCTTCTTAGCTCCTTCTCTAGTCTTCTATCATCTTTTCCCGCCTTTTCCTCTTTCCATCCCCCTTTTCTTCTTCTTTTTAAAAAAAGTATGATCTAGATCTTCCCTCTGTTCAACTCCTTATTGGAATTCCTTCTTTAGAACAGGAACTATTACCCAAAAATAGTTTTACGGTAAATCCGGGTAACGTCTTGACAGGGGGCTTCCGTCCGAGACAAGAAAGCAAAAGAAGACACACACACACACAGAGAGAGAGAGAGAGAGATGGGAATTTTGAATGCAATAGCCCCATCTGCTTTTACTTTAGCCCCCGAGACTCGCCTATATCGTCCTCGTTCCTCTCCTTCTTCCCCTACCCAACCCTACCCTATATCTGCTTCTTCCTCTTCTTCTTCGCTTCCCAAAAACCAGACAAAAAGGCATCTTAGTCTTTGAACAGGAATTCTCTTCATAAAAACTTCTATCTTCTTATTTTGAGTCTTCTTCTTCTTCGGTTTTTTCTCTTTCTCCTATCTGTTCCAGCCTTGGGAAACCACGCCTCTGTGTTAAACTGTGTAATTACATGGCTGAAAAGCCCCTGAACTCTAGCTTATCCTGTTTTCTAAGTAGAAAGAGACAAAGAGAAGCAACAGCTCATGTAGATAACTCTAACACATGGCAAGTTAACAAACTGCTTTGTTAATACATTTCTCCATTTGTTGTTGTTTTTGTTTAGTTTTGTGGTAAACGATATATTTATATGTCTGTTTCTCAACTTAAAGATTTAATTTCTTGCTTCTTTACCTATTTTGTTTGTTACGTATAACAATAAATTAAGAAATATATTTCATTACCACAAACTGTCTATTTGGTCCTGAAAAGAAACGCTTGAAACGTGCGCACAAACACAAACGTAGTTAATTTCAAGCCAGAAACAGCTGGTTGGTTACCTATGCTACAGCACGACAAGGAAAGGAAATTTCAAGACAATATTGCTAACTGAAATGGCTCATCAATTAATTCCTCCTTCCTTGCTCAATGCAGAAGAAACAGTCCTTCTCTTGAACTTGTCTATCTGTCTTAGAGAAATGTTGTTTGACTTATTTTGGACGTGAGAGTTTTGTAGTTTTTTTTATGACTTGTGTTTTTCTGCCACGCTAAATACAAATAAAAAACATTTCAACCGGGGTACCACAAAGCTAAAGAGATGTGTGAGAGACGGAGGAAATATCTTCTGGTATCGCAAACTGTTTCATTGCATGACACGTAGAGAGAGACAATTCTTGGAACCACTTTCTGGAAACTACTACTGTCCAGTTCTACGCTGTCCACGAGACAGAACAGTTTAATAATCAGCGTCATAGGTTTTCAATTCCGAAAGTCGGCTAAGGGTCAGTTCTACAATCGGCCACTAAACAACTAGTAAGCGCTAAGTTGAGGCCAACTCCCATTTTGCGTATTCTCATTGGCCATAATCAGACTTGGCTTTAACTTAGCGCTCACTAGAAGTTTAGCGGTCGATTGTAGAACTGACCATTAAACTATTATCTTTAGCAATGTTTATATATATATAATTATAAAGACAGTTTACTAAAAAAATGTTTTTTTATTATTATTTTGACATGGGGTATACGTTTTATGGAGCCCAAAACGTAGAATCAAAGAAAGAGCTTTGAACAGAAAATTGGAAGTCTTAAAGATGTAAAGGTTTAAAGATATGAGAAAAGTGAGTTAGACACAGAATACTGGATGTCTTCAAAATGTGAAGGTTTGGAAATATCACAAAAGTGAGTTAGACAATGAATACTGGAAGTCTTTATAATGTGAAGGTTTAGAGATATGAGAAAAGTGAGTTAGACGCAGAATACTGGAAGTCTTTATAATGTGAAGGTTTAGGGATTTGAAAAAGTAAGTTAGACACATTCTACTGGACGTTTTCAAAATGTGAAGGTTTAGAGACATAAGAAAAGTGAGTTAGACACATAATACTGGCAGCCTTTGAAATGTGAAAATTTAGAGATATAAGAAAAGTGAGTTAGACGCAGAATACATGGAATAACGAAGTAGTGAAAGAAGTAGGTGAAAACGAATATTATTTTCAGATAACAAAAAGACAAAGAGAAACTGGATAGAACATTGTCTACACAAATAGTGTATACAAAGTGATGCAATTGAAGGGCTGAAGGAGAAACAGGAAAAGGAAAAAGACTTCTTGACAGTATTACGGAAAATAGATCACAAGTTTAGAGAAAGAAAACAACGTATTGGGAGGTTTAAACCAGTCTCATTGACGAGAACAGGAATAACGAATCCAGACATTTATTTTCTTTAATGTTACACAAAATATGGTTTCTAGAAACCGCAGTTGATATCTTTTCATAGCGCTTGCTTCATAGGTATATAGTATTTTTT
>JAGDQP010065998.1:0-11341 GCA_022664845.1 Lepisma saccharinum | reverse complement strand
AGGAATAATGCTGGCGCCGGAACCTAGTCCCATGGCATATTTCCGAGGTGGAACGTTTTACCGTGACATAATTATGGGTTGGACCGAAATCCCAGGACGTAAACCTGCAGGCGAACGTTAATGTAGCATCAATTGGTTTGTGAAGCTAGGAAACGCGCTTATCTTAGTTTGACTTTTGAATTAAAGCAACGCTTTCTTTGATTTCCAGCTAATACCTATTTGGACGTTGACAACCTATAGGCCGTTTGTTGTATCTTATTTAAACTAATGTGGCATATATTGGTTTTTGAAGCTAGGAAATGCACTTATTTTTGGTTTGACATTTCAAGTGAAGCATGGCTTCCATTGAGTTACTACTAACACCCAGTTGCACGTTTACTAGGCCGTTTGTTGTATTTTATTGAAACTAATGTGGCATATACTTGCTTATGAAGCTAGAAAATGCTCTTAATTTTGGATTGACCTTTGAATCAACGTATGACTTTCAGTTACAGCTAACTCACATTTGGCCGTTTATTCGGCCGTTTTTGTATTTCTCAGGAATTGGATATGTAGTGTTTTTATTATGAAATTGGACTGGAATTACCAGAAAATATTTAAGAACTTTTACATTAAATTTAGATATAAGGACATCGAGAAATTGAATAACGCTTGTTGTATACATAAAAAGTGCTACAGCAGTTTAATATATACCACAAATGAAACTGTATTATGCAGACGGGAACGGACGACACTTGAACAAAGTTTTTTTTTATAAATTAATCGATTTGGGTCTTGAGGGCAATGACGTATAATAACATGTAATGCTTTTAATGACATAAAATATTACAAACTTGGAATAATTTAATACTGCACTGGTATGATAGTTTAGATCAAAGATCAATAAAATAGAACACTAAGGACATGGAATAGCCATTTTATGATCGGAAGTGTTTGCAAGTTGGATTCATATAATAATTAACACATTTGTTTGTGCTAGATAAAGTATTTGTTGAAGCCATCTAAGGATCGTTATGAACGCAAATGAATTAAATAAATACATTATTCATGTAACATTTTGTGGCGGTAGCCTAGGTAAAACAGGCTAAACCTCACATTTTTAAAAAAATCTTGTAATAGTTACTGTGAGATTTAATTCATTTATGTTGTATATATAATTTTCTTAGAGTAGTAAAAACTGGCCAGTTATATAGTCTTATTGTGCTAGGTTGTATATAATGTGTTGTTATAAAAATGGTATATTAATTTTCATGATATATAAAATGAAAAATGTATGATTTAAATTGAACTATGTACTGTTTGATATCAAACTGTGAGGATTATAAATTGTATTCGATCTATGTATATGTCGGAACTGTAATTTTCTATTTGTATCTTTTATTCAATGTTTTAATTTTTATCTTATTATAGCTCCAAAAATCGTCGTTAATAGTTTTGGCAGTGCCCTCCCTCGTCTTCTTAGTCTGTTCTAGTTTATCCAGTCAGAAGAAGGCTTCTACTCCAGTTTTGAGTTCCTTTAGCAGCATCTGGAGGAGGAATAGCGTCGGTGTGGTCTTTCATATGTCGTGAGCACGCGAGATGCTGTACAGTGCGTTATGGACTAGAGACGGAGGCAGAACCTCAGGAACGATGTTGCTTCGTTAATATTTCAGATTTTATATTTTTGTTTCTTAAACAGGACAGCGTGTTTTTTTCTGCGAATAAGCATACTTAGGCGTTTACCAGGTGCGTGAATATGAAACCGGAATTTATGAACAGAAAAGACACAGTGATTGGATGACAATGCTAAGAACTATTTTATTCGAAGTATTGGCCATCGCTAGCGATACATTTCTGCCATCGTTCCGGCAATGTGTGGATGCCAGACCATAAAAACTGTGCCTCTTGTGCTGCAGTCATCAAGCCATTTTCGTATATTTTCGTAAGATGTGAAGCGCTGTTCAACAAGTGCGTGTCCCATGGATGTAAATAAGTGAAAATCGGAAGGCGCCAAGTCTGGTGAGTAAGCCGCATGCGGAAGGATTTCCCAGCCAAACGTCGCAATCGTTTCCTTGGCCGGTTTTGCTGTGTGGAAGTGTGCATTATCGTGAAGCACAATCGCTTTATGTTGTCTTTGGTCATATTCTGGTTGTTTTTCACGCAAAGCTTGATGCAAATCGATCATTTGTTGTCGGTAACGTTGGGTATTCACGGTTTCGCCAGGTTTCAGCAGTTCATAATAGATAACTAACTCCCTTCTGATCCCACCAAACACAAAGCATTGTCTTCCGTCCATAGCGATTTGGTCTTGCAGTCGATGTCGCCGGTTCTCCTGGAGTTACCCATGATCTTTTACGCTTAGGATTCTCAAAATAGATCCACTTTTCGTCACCAGTCACAATTCGATGGAGAAATTATTTCCTTTTGTACCCGGCGAGCAGAATTTCGCAAGTGTTTTTTTTTTGTTTTCCTGCTGTTCAGTCAATGCATGTGGAACCCATTTTCCCACCTTCTGAATCTTGCCCATGGCTTTTAAACGTATGGAAACTGCTTCTCATGTTACATTTAATTGATCCGCGAGTTGTTGTTGCGTTTGAGCGTCATACTCATCCAACAAAGCTTCCAATTCGCTGTCTGCAAACTTTTTCGGTGGTCTTCCACGTTCTTCGTTTCTTACGTCAAAATCACCACTTTTAAATTTCGTAAACCACGCATAGCTCTGTGACTTACCAAGAGCATGATCACCGTAAGCTTCGACAAGCATACGATGCGATTCTGCAGCAGTTTTCTTCAAACGGTAGCAAAAAATCAATGCTGTCCGCACATCGTAGTATGTAGGTACAAATTGCGCCATGTTCAACGCTATTGAACCGTACACTATGACATGAAACTTGTCTGGTTGTGAGTTGCAAATCGTTATCAGCAGTCAAAACAAGCAAGTGGCACCAAGGACGCAGTTTTACGGTAACCACAGTGACAGCTAACGCCGTCTATGCACAAATTCCGGTTTCATATTTACACACCTGGTAGCTAGTTGTTCATTTTTAAAGTAAAGTCCGAAAATGATCTATTATTTTGATTGCTTTTCCAAGTTTCTCAAGTATAGTAAAGGTTCTGCCGTTTTCGGTTGCGTCGGACAATAGCTACAAAGCCAAGAGGAGAAATCGTAATTTCTGCGAGTCAGGTCAGTATTTCTTCGAGGGGCCCCGAAATCGGCCAATTTCAAAATGGGTTCCAGCAGTGCTTTTCGCTAGTCGTAACGTGATTTCCCTGGGAACAAAATAACTTTGAAACTCTTAGTTTTTAATTAGAGAAAAATGATTTCATTTAACGAAAACAAAAACTCGAAGGCTCACTCTCAGTATCAAAGGCTAAATTTTATTCTTAAAGACTCTTTCCTTGATAAGTTCTTAAAGTTACACTCTCACTATTGTTATTTTGACCCTTGAATTAGATTATCTTAGAAGCAAATGGGTAAGTTATTCTCTATTTCTTTTTGCGTTTCCACCCTTGTCACTGTAATCTAGGGTGCACGTTTCTGAATACAGGACAGAAGTTTTTGAGGCCTTCCAATTGGAATTGTCAGATTGTGAAAAGAAAGTAATCAGTTTTTTGACCAAGAAAATCGTCATTGCTTGTTTTTTTCTTTCTCCTAAAACGAGCCTAAGTCGCCGATAGAGATTTCAACCCATACACAAGTAACCTTAAGGGGTGTCTGAGGAGAGAAAAATGTATGAGAGAGAACTAATTCTTGTGTGAATGCTCTTCTGTGAAGGAAGATTGTAACTTTTTTCTCTAGAAAGTAAGACTATCATCTTTTATGAAATCTTTCAATAGACAAATTAAGGAATAACATAGTATGATAAGATTTTTTTCACTTTATCTTAATGGCAGTAGTTAGTATACTAGTGTGATAACAATTGTTCAATATTTTGTGTCTTAATATCTAAGAGTAGTTAGTAAAATGAACTGTAGTTAGAAGGGTCAATGAATCCTTTTTATGATTAAGAGACGAATGATTCTGACTAATTATAAGATCTGTCTGTTGTTTCCTTTCCCCAAAACCTCTTCTACATTTTACGCCTGCTCTATGAAGCAGCGACCCTAGATAAGAAGTAGTTATAGCCATGAATAACTGGATTTTAAGCTAAGAGGAAATTGGTCTATTTAGAGGATACGTTATAGAGTATTACTCAAGAACAAAATTTTCATTTTTGTAAGAACGAGTGAGTTGTGTGAATGTGACAACACTTAAGGTAACCAATTTCATTAGAGAAAAAGAGTCTGCAATAGAAAGTCCCTTGATTACATTCAGTAAATTCTCTTCCTTTTGGTCAGAAACTCCCCAATATTAATGATTCTGGGTTGGATTCAAATTAGAGTAAAACTGAACATGTTTAGCCTAACAAAAGTCTCTTAAATCCATTGCAGTAGAGAGTAATTCTTAATAAAAGCTATTAACGATTCAGACTGTTTCTCCTTTCTGTACTATAACGAAATTTAACGACCTCAGTACTTGTTTTTTTATCAAATATTTATATACATGTCTGTGTTTTTTTGGTAGTCGGATCGGCAGAAGTGAGGCACGCACCAGATCCATTTTTTCTTAATGGTTTACTCCCAGGTGTTTTTGAGCGTGGTTTCTAAGCCGTTATCAGGTAGTTCTAATTGAATTGAAAAGTCTAATAGCTATTCTATGTGTCTAGGCTGGCGCCGTTTTTGATTATCCGGGCAAATTAAAAATAAAATCTTGTAACTGTGAAGTACTCACTGAAAAATTCGAACTACTCAGTTGAGCAACTGGCAGCTACTTCCTTATAAGCATTCTCTGCAATTAGCCTCTCTGGAGCAGAAATATAAAGGAAATTTTAACCACGACCACGCCTCAATTTATGGTATTTGATTTATGCAAATGTGCGTTAAAACATTTGTCTTTAATGGGATTTTATTGGACAACCAATAATGAGAAAACACATTGTGATTTGTCAATAGATCCTATAAAGATGGTCAGCAAATGGACTCGAACCTAGGTGCTGATGAAATTGTACGTAATGACAGTTTGTGAATGTTTTACTAAGAAAGTTAGTGCTGATTGTATAATAAGCAGTATAAAATATTGTAAATCGGCATTGCCACTAACATGTATTGCATGACATATTCATAGTCCTATGGACACAGCTGAGCACAAATCCATTGCCATTTGTAAGGAATCTAAGGGGGAAATTGTACTGGAAACTTTCCTGTATTAAAGTACTTGTAAGGAAATTTATTAAATGTTTTTTGAGATGCATCCAGATAATAGCATTACACTCTCCAAGTTTTTGTCTACATATATAAAAATAATTAGAAGTAATGAGTACTTGGAGAAATTACATGAACTTTTGTGGGTGAAGGATTGGATTCATGGCTGTTCTAGCTGGTGTCTTTAAGGCTGAATATGAGGTAGAAGTGCTTTTAAGTAGAGTAAATAATGTGTAAACTTTATTGGTAATAACAGACCAATGAGAAATCATGATATTACGAATACCATTCTTAAGACGAGAAGTGTGGTGAATTTAAATGAAATAACGTAGATGAAAGAAATAAAAGGTTTAGAGATGTGAGTTGCGCAGAAGTGCTTTAAAACGAGTGTGTTTGCGCACAAAAATATTGTTGTATAAGGCCTATGATAGTATGTTTTGTTTTAAAGTCAGTGTGAATAGAAGCTTTGTTGTTGGTGGTCTATAGTTTGGAAGAAAAGGCAGAGGCAGTTTAAGATTAAAAAGACTGTGTCAGGGTTTTGGTGTGCAGCATTATGTGTCTTTAATTGAAGAAATTAAGTACTTTGAACAGAGTTGTGTTTTGGTCACGATAAGAAACTTTGTTTATTTATAATGAATCTTTGGGGAGAAGAAGATAGTCGGTCTAGTGATACTTTTCTAAATGCAGTGAACGAAGCTGTGTTTTTGCTGAAACTTTATCATATACTGAATAGCGGTCGCAGAGTCCCTCCTTATTTATGAAAAGTTATGTGACTGTGAAAAACCCTTTAAATATTGTGCCCTTAGAGAACAGTGTGTATCCCTTGTATAAATACAGACACAAAACTTGCAAGGGAGGACCTCTGTTCTTCAAGCATGTGTACGTCCCCAGAACCAAACGCGGTAAAAAGTGAATTAGCTGAAATGGATATTGAGGAAAGGACAGACAGTCCATCCCAATTAAATCCAAGTATTACTAGTATGTTCCCTGTGTGTAAATACAGATACAAAACCTGAAACGGAGGGCCCTTGTTCTTCAACAATATGCGTGAAAATAGACATGTTCCCAAAATCAAATGAGGTGGAAAGTGAATAGTGCAAATTTATACGATATCTAATGGTGGAGATATCATGTGCGAAATGCAAAGTGATGACGATATGCAGAAAGACAAATATTCTTACTAAATTAGCAGAACAACAAAGTGGTGTGATGAAATGGATAGTGGACGTGATAGGAAAGAGAAAAGTGAAACAAAAACATTTTGTGCATGTGAGCGAAACATAATTGAGGAAAGTTGTATATTTGAAGCCATGGAAACTGCAAATTATGTTCGATTTGCGCTAAATTTGTGGTGGATGTATACATGAAGGTAATCAATTGGATCATGCCTGTATGGGATTTGGCTGGAATGAAATAGAACGTGAAAAACTGCTTATTGATCGAACGTGGTCTAGTGCATTTGGGCCTATTAATTTAAACGCTTTATATAATGCGTATGAAATGAAACAATAATTGCAAAAATTATACAATTGGTATATTTGAAGTAGGTTTAAGAAATGTACTGGAATCTAAACCGACTGAAGTTCAGAAAGTGTTACGTGTTTAAGATATTCTTGCTGAATCTAATGAGTGACTTTAGTGTGAAGAGAGAAAGATGAAAGAAGGATATAAGACGGTTAATATGGTGGTTAAAAACTTGTTTTATGTGGTTTGCATAACACTCACGCACATTGTGGCAAAAGACTATACATATGTAATTATGTATATTGAAATATAGATAGAACTTATGTGTCTTGTGGGTATTTGATTTTCGGTTTTGAAAGAAGATGGCGACGCTTAGTAGTACAGTATTTGGGTTACCTATGGTTTTACATAAATATGAAATAGGGTTGGTTAGAAATTTTACAATGCGTTATGATGGCCGAGATGCGCCATTACACTTTCACCTTTCCTATCCCCAAAGATTAAACCCTGGCAATCGTTGGATATTTTGTGGAACCTCTATATGGAAAGTTATTACTTTAAACAGTGTGGTATAATTGAGGTGTGAGCATTGTGTCAAGGGGTTAGTGACAGTTAAGTTATAAGAAATACTTGCAGTAAACACACGAGAAACCATGGGAGGATCACGTTACGCTAAAGTGATTTCGAAAATAGAACCATGTTGGTGTAGGCCCGATTTTATAGATTTTAAATGTTTGGAAGAAATGCTAAAGGACTTTGACATTGAAAACAATCTTAGGTGTATCTGGTAGCAACTTTCCAAATACATTTAAACGTAGTTATATAACAATCTTTTTCAAAAAACCTCTGACGCCATAGCAAAAGACGTAACCTGCGCGGAACAGCTATGCAAGTGTTTCATCTAATAAAATTATTTGAGGAAATACTTCACAGGACGTTGCTATATTAAAGTTTGCAGGTAGAACGACCACTCCATCCGATATCAGTAAAACTGATATTTCTCGTATCGATTTTTAGATCTTTCGTACAACAGTTACGGGAAACTTAGATTCCCTATTCCAAAAGGTAACCTGATAACAAAGACCACTTGAGTTTTCGTAAACAATTAAGAATAATAATAAGTTATTTTGTGATTGTCTAATGTATCACTTTAAGTTGACACTGCAGAATATGAAAACAAGAAAACTTAACACAAACAAAAATTACAACAAAAGTAACAATTACTATTACGGAAACAAAAAGAAAGAATCACGTAATGTAACAAATTTTGAAATGTAGTGCGACACAAAAACTTTTTCTTAGCACACACACAGATTTTTCTAAAAATGAAGTTACATTGTCACAAAACATTTTTAAACAAATGAGTGGCATACAATGTGAGAGAAAACTTTTTCTTGACGTGCAAAACTATTTTCAAAATAAAGTTATATTGTACAAAAAAGATTTCATATACGACATTGTCACAAGAGTTTTTTAGAAAAAAGATTGACATGCAGCGAAACAAAAAAGCATTTTCGTGACCTACAAAACAATTTTAGACTTGTAATGTAACATCAAAAGCTTTTTGTTATGCAGAAAGTTTTTCTACCAGTATTCTGTCATAAAACTGCTTAGAAAAATTCTTAAACAACAAAGAAAACAAAAAATGCTTTATTGTTTCATATACAAAATTCTGTTGAACAGAAAAATAAAAGAATAAAAGTTCCAACTAAAAATTCACAAGGAGAAAACAAAAATAAGCTGTTCAGAATTTTTTTACATGGAACAAGAAACTCTACAATACAAAAAGCAAAATGCTTTAATACTTTTTATAACAAATTTCTGTCAAAACAAAACAAAAGCTCTAACTATGAAATGCACAACCAAGCATACTTTTTAGAAAGTTTCTCAAAAGATAAAAAGAAAATGTGTACTTAGAAAATGCATTTGCAAACAATAACACAATCCACAAATGAAACAGGTACAAGAACCAAAACTATTTTCCTTTTACTAACAATGATTTGTATGGAAATACTTTCTCATCATATGCTACGTTATTATATTGTAACCTTGAACGAAGGAGCAAGCGACTGAGTGAAATTACAACGCAACACGTGTTAGGTTACTTTTTGTACAACTCATCTGCAAGGAAAAACCAAAGCGAGTCACAGAAATGCATCTGCCCACATCTTTTTTATGCAGTGCTGGAATGCATAACCTTACAGGGGCAAAAAATAGGCACCCTTTGATAAAGTTGTGCTGGAATGCATAATCTCACAAGGGCAAAAAAGACACCCAGAGAAACCACTAAACCGAGTCAACGAAATTTACAAACGAAATGGGTGTCAAGGAAAACATTTGCTACAATATGTCTGTACGTTATGTATTTGTGTTTCAACAAAATACCTTCAAAATGCTGCAAATTTATGTGTACCCTTATGGAGGCTGGTAGTTTTCTGCGCTAACAAAGATAGGGGCAGTGGGCGGGAATTAGCTGGGACGTCAGGCTTCTCGTTCTTCGTGATATCGCATATCGTCTAGTAGAAGATCCTTGTCTAGAACCCACCATTAGTTTGGCTCAGACGCGTTCATTTCTTGAACAGGGGAAGTTACAAGTCAGGACAAGAAGACAACGGAAGTTACAATAGCGCGGCACGGGGAATAAAGTATGACAAATATGTATTTTATGATGCTGTCTAGCTATTAAAAACAGAATAGAATTAACGAATTCGCTTTGGATATGCTCTAGGAGCCTTTCCGCGATAGACATGTACACGGAAACATGAGGTATGTGATAGAAATAGGTATGCAATTAATGTACTGTTTTTATTTCTAATGTTTTCAACTAACCGGCAAAATGCACAACATACAAGAAGGGCATGCTAGATGTTATTTTAACCTTTGACAATTTATAAGAATTGGATAGTTATACTGCATTTATAACTAATGCCATTTGCCATAACTAACTATTGCCATAAACTACCAGCCCCTACACTAATACTGCAGTTGAACTACTTCTGCCAAACGTCAGTTCATGCCATCTTTCTCATCCATGTTGAAATGTTCGCAAAATACCAAGCAATATACAAGGAGCAAAGTACCGATCGTTGGTAAAGTAATCAAAAGGTACGAGGAACGTTTAGAGAGACCCCCATTTTGTATGAGATTCCCTCAGAGACCAGGCAGATGCCGGGATGGTCCTTACACTGATATTTCGGGAAGGGTCTAGGTAACTGGTACACCTTATGTATTACTGACTAGGTTTATAAAGTTAGGTTAATTTCCGTTAGTAATAGTAAAACAAAGTTAGTAAATACATAAGATATGCGTTTTTTTAATCGACCCTCTCTTGCATGAGAAAAGGGTGGACCAGTTACCTATAATCTTGCCATTGCCATTGACTTTTATAACTTGGAAAACCACTTGTCTATCATATAGACATCATATGTTTAAAGCTCGATGATATATACTTAATAACAAAATGAGGGTAATCTTGTGTTTTTGGTAGGTAGGTCAGGGATTGCGAAAGCATCTGGTCAGAATGTTTGTTAGAACGACATACAATAACGCCGTAACTTATATGAGGTTCGTAAATACTATGACTATATTTTCACTTTTCATCTAGGCCTAAATGCTGCAGCATAAATAGCACGCAGGTTAAACCGGCCTTGATCCGAACACTACTAGTCTAATGGTCAGAGCCGTTGCCGTTTGATGCACGTTTTTGCGGGTTCAAATCCGCCTGGGGTCCAATTGAACACACTGGCTCGGAGACCATTTTATCATAAAACTTTAGGTTCCGTCCTGAGGAACTCTTAAGCTCGTTTAGGACGATAATATCAGGTTAAAAAATCTTGCAGGAAATTTTTCTGGACCAGCAAGAACCCAGCATATTTGACCAGCAACATAGTGTGTGTTTTAAAACATTTACCAGAATCCGTTGCTGGTCCAGCAAAAATCCAGAAAAAGAAAACAATATTCACACCAGTATATTTCCAGCAACACAGTGTGTGTATTGGAAGATTTTCCAGTATCCACTCTGTGTTGCTGAAAGTTCATGCTGGATTCTTGCTGGTCTAGCAAGATTTTTTAACCTGGGATAACAATTTAACGTTACTAGGTACTCATGATGTACGTACAACGAATATCTGCATAACAAAATTCATAACCGCACCTAAAACGTTGTATCTACACACGATCATTTTAGTGCGTAACGAAAATAAAATAAAAAATACTTTTATTATTTACACATGTTCTGTGGCACAGAGATCGTAAATATTTCCTCCCCTCTCCAATAACGACTAATACCTAGTTACAACAATAGCGATTTGCTCGCAACTATTATCGCGCATACTGCTGCACGTAAACAATGGTATCTACAGTAGATACCACAGTGTACATGCAAGTAAGCATTTTTGTTCCGCTTATTTTTACTAACCTCAAATCAGTATCCTATTTATCTCGAAATTTTTCCTGTTCTGTTAAATATTCAAGACCCTTATCGGAATCATAATCATCTTCCGAATAACTTTCTTCATTGATACTAGTCTTATTATCATCACTTTCTCCAGACATACTCGGAAACAGCAGCTGCCTTCTTATCGCCATATTTGCTATTTACCATGATCTACTTGCAAGAGCTTCTAGATACCATAACTTTCAACGCGCATTACTCTGC
>JAGDQP010065996.1:0-11341 GCA_022664845.1 Lepisma saccharinum | reverse complement strand
GTAAATCAATGCGGATATGTCCAACGGTGAAATCTAGAATTTTTAAACATCATTTGGCAACACTGACAAACTACGGCGCTTGGAATGCCTGTATGACCTACCTAATGAACATGAATGCCAAATTTGGTGTAAATCAATGCACACATGTTGATTTGTATTAATAAAGGCATTTCTATAAGTTGCATTTTAAAACTGGCAACACTGACAACTGGGGTGATTGAGGTCGGGAACACCCAAAAGTTTCTTCTGTTGTGTTGAATGATGTTTACGCTACGTTTGGGGCATATACGGTATGGAAGATTTTTTTTTAAGTTTGCAACACTGAGCGCCGGGCAACCCGAAATATCTCACATATACCAAAAAATATTTGTAATCTTACATTGTATAGGGTTTAATTTATGTTGTATTTCTTCTAAATTACCTATACAAAAATAATTCTTGCTTAAGGAGACAATAGCAGTATTACCAATTGCTGCCCTGAAAAGAAAAATGGAAAAACGGTAGTTTTTGAAAAAAAAAACGTATTGCAACACCACGTGCAGTAAACATGGCGGTAGCGCGTCTGACTACGATTTGGGCGGCTCGGGTTCAAATCCCAGCCAGGACACTAGAGACGTTTCTCACTGTTTTCCCATGGCTGGCGCTCTGAGGTGCACTCAGCCTCCTATCAAATTGATTACCGGAGTGTCCTTGGTATTCCTGGGCACCTTGGGAAGGCAAAGGCGGTCGAGCGTGGAACTGACTACCCCACCTCACTTCGTACCGTAAGTCAAGAAAATGTGGAGCGCTACCTCTAGCTCTATCTTTATTACCATGCAAAATATGGAAAGAATGCTTGATTTGACTTTGAAAAAATCTGGAAGACTTCTGCTTATAGTTGACATGAGCGCCCCTAATTATCTGCAATGATAGTCGACTAACATACTAGCCGATGACTACTTTCGTCTGTAACGTTTTCGCATAACAAAAACATTCTTACCTCACGGCTACCAGTTTCGGGAGGAAAGTCATTCAGGTCGGAATGTTAGAAAAGCATTTTCAATGACACATTCAATCTAACATATTTTACATGACTCACTCTTTCTATGTCGATAAAACAAATCGTTTCATTCAGAACGAAAATAATAACATAAAAAAAAAGACTAATCACGTCTCTGAAATTTGTAATTGTTGTCGCAATTCATTAGAGAATGATTAATACTGCACCAATTTTTATCTTCAACCTCGCCTCTTATAAAGTATTACAACACGTCCATTCCTCCGTCGCAATATATAAATGCTAGGCTAATAGATTCCTCAGGTGCTGACGGACCACATTACAAACGTATCCATTACCACACTCTATACATTGTCCTTTGCTATTGTGAAGCTGTCATTAATATTTATGCTGAGCCACTTCCGCCCTCTCTTTGCAAATGTGTATGTAAATGTCTGTCCATGTGTCTCTCTCATGTGTGTTTGTGAATACGTGCTCTACATTAATGCCTGTCATGTTAATCTCTTCATTCGGTAACCATTAATGTAGTTGCAATGTTGAAGTATTTGAACAATTGCATGCTGTCACACGTGTGTTGTAAATTCGTGACGCACTTCAGGCTGTGAGTGTGTTGGGGGAAGGGGGGGTAGACTGTAGACAAGGTCTGTAAAGTAGGGTAGCAAATTTAATTTATCTAGTGTAGTCAACTATAATAATAATTCATAGCCATGTCAATCCACTGGATGAGGCCTCTCCCGGAGATAGGAGATGGTCTACTGCTCCTACGCTGGGACCAGACGTGTGACCATAATATTTTTCATTAATCAATTCTCTGAGGAACTACTCTGGAAACTTGAACACTGCAGTTATTCTGACAGTATCTCCTTCGAAGAAACTTCTACTGGGGGAGGGAGGGTATTTTGATATTTTCGTGTAGTATATGGACTAAGTCCGTATCTTATTACTAAGGCTTGATGACCTTCAAGCACACTTTGAAACAAAAACCTGTTATTTATGAATTCCGATTGTAACGCACAGCTCCAGTGACCACCCGACTTCTCTCCCCCGTCTTCACACGGGAATTAACTCTAGGTTTAGGGGTTTGTGGCTCGAAGAATGTTTGCCAGATCATCACCATCATATTCAGCCGTTTTCTATCCACATATCTCTAATATTGTAACTATAGTACCTCTACTTAAAATATTAGAAAACTTGCGCAATTAGAGTGTTCGCCCTCCCAGACAAATGCATTTTTTACGCCTACTGTAAAATTTGTGTCTTTGGATATGGGTCATTTTGAAAATCTGCTTCTTAATTGTACATTTTTATTAAAGAAGCAACAGAGTTGCAACTTGTAGAAATTATTTTTCTATTTGGTTTGACTGCACTCAATATTCTATTAATGGACTTAAATTAAACGAGTGAGGAAAGTTGTTAGTTGTGCCCTAATTTTGAACAAAATTGAGTTGGAGCAAACAGAAACGGAAGGAAGACATCTGTAGCAGAACTATTATTATACTTACAAGAAATATTAACTATTCCTTTAACTTCACCCATTCACTTTGCTGTGGCTTGTAGCATGTCTCTTAGTTTTCCGAATAGCTTCCAAAACTTCTGTATTGATTTTGTTGCCTTTGTAAAGTTTCTTCTCAATATTGTCATCGTGAAGAGGTCTAAATAATAAAACAACCAACATGTTACGTCAGAGGGTCATGTGAATGTGACTGACCGACTGGACATGCAAGTCAGCGATACTTCTACACGAATAGTGTAATATTTGATAACTTTCGATTGTCACCAGAAACGTTAACCATAGAACTGTAGGGAGGGGGAGGGGAATGTGACACCAACAGTGAAGTGTCACAAAAGAGGCAGAAATCATAAAAACACGGGGTCTGCTATTGCCTGAACCGGATTAAAGGGGGACGCCTAAAGTTAAATGGAAGCCCAATCTTCTTGTCTATCTACTATACACAGTATGCCCCTGAAATAACGCTCTAAAGTTCGGGAAGGGACTATTCACATCAAAACAAGGAAAAAAGAATTTCTTCCTTTACCACAAGATGACGCATTTGTGCTTCAAGGCTCTCTATGACGTTTCTTAGATTATCTGGAGTAACAGTGGGAAAAGCCTGTTATTTTTTTTAAAACTCATTCACAGTTTTTAGGCGCGATTTGTAAACTAAATCTTTGATATCCCCAAAGATAGAAATCACATGGTTTTGGGTCGGGAGAATAAGGAGGCCATTCGGTAGCTCCAGGGTAGGGACTGCGAGTGTTGAGAGCGAACACTTTGTTTCCAGATTCCATATTTATGGTTCTAGAAACAAGTAGAGTGCTATGTGGAGGCGCACTATCGTGTTTGTTCCACATATTCTGGTGTCGTGGCTGACCTTGGTGCACTCACATTTCTTTACGAGCGTCCAGAACAGAGCCACTTTGTCTCAAATTTGTAACCAGGGCCAGAACTGTTGACTATGAAGGCTTTCAAAGATTCTACTAAACTGTTGACCACTCACTCACACAGTGTTTCACAAGGACTTTTGTTTGGTACCAAGTTTTCATAAGAAAAACATGTTGCTCTGTTGAATTTGACGGTTAATTTCAATAGTCAAATCAGCGGTGAATCAATTACCTACAAGCACGTGGTCAAATAACAGTTGAAAGTGCTGCCCTCTTTTGTGTACTTCAACTGTTATTCCAAAGCTAAGTGTTCGGTTAATTATTGAATACCCTCTACTTAATTCCTTCACTTTTTTTTTTACTTGAAGCATTTATCTTTTCAAAAAGAATGGACAGGGAGACAAGTCTTGAAAAGGAGGACATATTTTTCGATAAAAGACATCTGGAAACCCTTGGAATACTAAATATACGAGGCATGTCTAATAGAGTTGACTTGATACAGTTCCAGTGTGTCTGGAAACACGAAACATGTCACAGTTATTCGTTCTTTATCTCCTCTCATAAATTTACACATTTTCACAACATGGATGTTCGTCCCTGTGGCAAGTTTAAGACCAGGACTGTAGTCGAGAGCATGCGGCGATATACACCGTATATACCCTGCTTAACCACGCTCGTTATCATCTGTACCTTCTGGTACAATGCGTATACATTATACCGTCCTTTCATTTTTATTTATTTATTTGTTTCATATGGCCGTTACTTCAGTGTGATTATTACAATGTAGTGCTTTCGGTTTCAAATAATTTGCGTTTTGTTTTCGTAGAGGTTAAAAGATTTCACCCATATATTCAATGCGAACATAAATTAATGTAAACATGATCTGCACTTAAAGTTTCTCGAAACTTAAGCGAATATCCTGTGAAAAGTTTGAGACTACGGCACTGTAACACCCGAAGGTCCCTAAACAAGGTGTGTGATTTGTCATTGCCTTCCATCAAATGGAGATTATGTTCCAAGGATGAGGCCCAAGTTTCAAGTAAATTCCGTAACGAGCGAGACCGCTCGATTTCGCAAGTATTATTGATGCTGCCTTTATAACGTGATGAGGTTGAACAATTATATATTTTGGGGCATTTCAAGTGGTTGGATTACATTTTAGTTCTGGTTTACATGAACACAAAATCGAAATCGAAGAAATATTGAACAACGCTGTTGCAAGTATAAAGAAAAGAAGAAAAGGTAACAACAACACACTTGTGTGCTAAACCCTGATGGCAGTTGTTTGTGGCAGAATTCCATTATCTTATCCTTCGGTCTGCGTGAAGTCAGTCTCAGCATCCAGATGGAGCAAGTGCAGCCTAGACAGCATCAGAGAGAGAGAGAGACTCTTTGTGATGAAGCTTGAGGAAAGAAAACGCTTTAGTCAGCAAAAAAAAATGCATCAAAAAGAATCAATAATTTTGTTGTTACGAGCAGAGATTTTTTTCGTTTTTCTTTTCTTCTTCTTCTTCTTTGTAGGAAGAAGACAAGAAAGGTTTCAGCAGTGCGAGAACAGAATTTTAATGAACAGAAGGAATGAAAACATGAAATTTCGTTTCTCTCTGTGCAATGCCACGCAATATATTACTTTTTTTCATTGGTTAAAAAAAAATTGCCATGGGTATGACGTGGTTTATGTCATGGCGAAACACGAACACATTTTAGTGATATATAGGAATGGCCGTATACAAATCCTAGAGGATCCGGGCATCTGGAGTCGAATTTTAAAATGATCCGTATATCTGAAACTGAATCTAACATGATCCGGAACCGGATTGAACAGGAACTGGATACCCGAAACTGGATGCAAGATGATCTAGATCAGTGTTTTCCAACATTTTTAATAGTCACGGACCGGCAAACTATATTGAACAATTTTCAAGGACCCGGAAGATGCCAGCTAGTATGTTAGAGGTTAATTCACATTCGGAAGATGCTCTAGATTCTGGTTGTTTTGCAAAGGAAATGTAAACTTTTAATATCAACTTTGAACTGTTAAAATCTACAAAATAAGTGAACTGTATTAATATGCGGACCCACGGTTTAAAAACACTCATCTAGATAACAGGAACCGGGCCCAAGAGGAGCCGGATATCCAGAATATCGAAATATTTGAAATCAGGATCCGGATTCGTGGTTTCAAAATCCGGCTACTTTTTTGGCCATTACTTTTATACACTAGTAAATGTTGCTATGATTATCCTCAACTTTACTGCAGCAGTGAACTGAAAAGATAACAGTAAGGTTTTCACACGTGGTTACAGCGTTGGACTCATGTCCGCGTGGTCCCGGGTTCAATTCTCGGCTGGAGCACCCCTACTTGTCGGCGTCCACCCAGCGTCGTGAGGCAAACTGGGGAATCACGTGAAAAAGGACGTGATGACCACTTGGTCTAGAAAGCCCCTGTTCGTGGTCAAGGTGACGCGCAGCGCTGACCCCACGGCCGTCACTCAGGTGGACGCATTTCCACCAACCGCGGACAGATGGCGTTGGGGCAGGCTCAGGATCTTTCGGTCTGTAACGTCAGTTGTTATTTTATTTTAATTATTCCAATCCAATAAACTGGACAAACGGATAATCGAAGGGCGAATAAATGGGTATCCGAATGTTTTATACTCCAATTTTGTGAATATTTCTTTCAATTCTATCTTTTTAAAACTGCAATCGGTGATTTGAATGTTAACCGATAGCTCCGTGACTTGGATTATTTTTGACATTTGAATTGTGTCTCTGTTCCTTATTACCTATAGAGACGTCATACTGTCTTTAAGTGAGTCAGGTCAGAACAGAAAATGTTTACAAAATCACAATTGTGAGGTGCATTTTCCAACCCTGCCCATGGCTTCGATTCCTTTCACCGTAGTCTGGGTGGAATCATAAAATTATCAGGCACTTTCCAAGAAAATGTCAGAGAAACCAGGCAACCTGGCGGGAAATTTATAGCAACGTTACTGACCAACATCAGGAGTCTTTTGGAATTCAAAAGAACATTTTCCATTAATTTTTCGATTTTTTTTACTCTTTAATTATTTGTAAGGACACACTGGAGAAAAAATGTTGGCTGTATACACAGAAGAATCGTAATAATTTTTCACTGAGGAATAGTGTATGGCAGTGTTTTTCAAGATTTTAATACTCACGGACCAGCAAACTATAGGAAAAATCTTTCAAGGACCGGAAAGATGTCAGTAAATTAGAGATTTATTTTACCTTGAAAAGATGCGAACGTATCTTCGGTTTCTAGTTGTTTTTTGAAAGGAGATGTAAACTTTAATTTCAGTTTTGTACTGTCGAAATCTACTAAATATGTGTAAAATAATTTTATATATTGATTTGCTAAGGGCCGGTACAATAATTTCGCGGACCGGCGGTTGAAAACCACTAGTCTAAGGAATAATAGCTAATGTACATCTGAATAATATTCTAGAAACATCTAGATATTCCTTCTCTGAATGCTCTTGGAAACTGAAAAATTTCTAAATTCGTCAGTAAACGTTCCATGCAGTCTGCTGCCTGAAATTTTCCAGAAAAATAGCGATAATAATAATAATAAATCATAATAATACTATGTTGCTTTACTATTTCCGCTGCACTACAGTTAGTGATTAAAGTACCTCTTAACAGTTTATAATTTTACATTTCTCTTTTAATATCACTTGTTCAGATTATAATATTTGTTCACAAGCTTAGACTACGGTGGTAGCCTAGATAATCCAGAGTATACGCTCCTGTTTACGATATTCCTTAAGGTCAAACAAACTGTCTCTGTGCTTGATAGAGATGGAGCGCAAGCCGCCTCAAAAGTACGCGACCTGAAGACCTCCAAGGCCTGTGAGTTTCGCTTGCGTCAGATAACTGAGACTTTGATATATATATATATATATATATATATTATTATTATTATTATTATTAAGAACAAGAATTGTGTACACCAATTCTCAATTAATAAAAAATGTATACCTCCGTTGATGTGCTCTAAGGATTACAAAATATTTTTTATACAAAAAATTATGGATGAAGGATAGGGAACATTGCATGTCTGGGCACATATTTACTTTTTCTTAATGTTCAAATTTGATCATTTAAGGCTTGTATTGTATATGTTTTTTTGGGGGGAGGGGGCTGGCGGGAGGAAGGATTCATCTGTGAAAGTTAAGCAAAAGAAAAAATCTTCTGAGTTTTATTTTTGTAACTGAACAAGATTTGGAGAAAGCTCTCCATTTTTTTTTCTATGTCACTCAGTTTGAAACGAGTCATTAACACTGTGGTAAAACAAAGCCTACATGGATGGAAAAAGACCTTGAAATGAGACCGTGGTAAAAGAATAAGACGAGATCAACCATCCATCTCTTGGAGAATCTTCTGGAGTTGTGAGAGAAAGAAAAAGATTGAACACTACATAGTTTCGCACGATAAGAAGGAATATTCACAGCAGGAAATAGTGCGTTGTTTGACTTCTCTTTTTTACCTGTTTTATTGTCTTCATGTTACGTTATCGAAAGTTTAATTATTTATTTATTTCAATTATTTGAACATAGCAAACCCTTGGTCCAATAACATTGTTGAGTTTTGGCATATAGGCTATATCTCATACTAACTAACTAACTCTATGGCTAGCGTAATCTGCAAGTTCATCGTTGCAGGCCCGTAGCCAAGGGGGCTAGGGAGCTCAGTCCCTTTATAATTTTCCTAGTCTCCTTACCATGTATGTATGTGTGAATATTGTAATAATCACTAGTATCCCCTTCCCCGTATGGTTTTCTGCTGGCTACGAACCTGCATCGTTGGAAACTATCTTGAGCATCATCACAAACTCATCTACCTCTCGACGATCTTTTCTAGAAGATTGTCTTCCCAATGGAATCTTGGTCTACCTAATGGCCTCATTTTATCCAGCTTCAAATCAGAATGGAATTTAATATTTGTTTTTTCCCCTATTCTATTTACACGATGTGCCCATTTTAACCGTTGTGATTTCATTATTCTTTTACTATTGGCTAAACCGTAAAGTCTGTGGAATTTTTCATTTTATAGAATCCCCTCCATTCTCCAGTCGTCTCGTCCCGTTTCAGCCGTATAAGTTTCTCAAAACCTTTTTTTTTTTAACACTTTCAAAACTAAATTTTGAATTTAGCAATTTGGCCGTTGAAAATCTTTGTAGTTTCTTCAAATCTCGACAATGATTGGTTGAAAGAATTCCACATCTGAATCTCTACATTGTGGTTCGGAAAATTTGGTGCAAAGGCGTCCCTGTACACGTATTATTATTATTATTTATTATGTACAAGGATTTACGGTTTAGGTAAAAAATTATTGTCGAATCCTTAGGTCTTGGTAAAGTACGGAAATATAGTACTCTGTAAATGTGTTGGAATCCTTTCTGTTCGTAATTCTACAGACTTTTAAATTAGTATTATTATTCTATAATTATATTAGTTTTCTGTATTGTATATGCGATTTCTTTGTACCCTATGATGTGTATATGTTTCACTCTTCGTTCTGAACAGTAAATAGATGTAGATGCACAATGCGTGGCCCTTTCCTTCCGGATATCCATTGTTTCATTTGTCCATGAGGTAGGTGGGCTAGTGTGATGCTATCGTGACGTGAGGTGACCTTAATTCGGTGCGTGTGAGAGATCTTGTTTCTCCCCCCTCCTTTTTTTTTACATCCAATGGGGAATCCACTATGCATATGTTGTGATTGTGTGTCTAGAAAGAAGCTCCTGCAGCTAAAAAAAAAAAAAATCCCTACGAAGTGGTCTGGTTTCAAAATCTACTGTTGCGAAACCAGCTACCTGGCTGATAGATAGTCTTCCTGGATTGGAAATGAGATAAAACAATGCAAAGAGAAGGCTGTATTCAGAGGTGTAGTAGTGTTCAATGGTGGGTTGATTTATCGCAACGGGACTGCCGGAAAGGGTCGTTCGGAGGAGCAGGAGAGGCTCAAAGAAAATGAAGGGGAGAAAAATGTACCGGTATAATTATAAATAAATAAAAGTGCTTATGTGAAAACAAAGGATTGTACTTTGGTGCTCCTGTTGGTACAAAGTGAATTCTTTGTGGTAGAGACAAGATTTACATGTACAGATCTTGAAAGAGAAGAGAAAGGTAGCGGAGTGGTATAATAATAATAAGGCAAATCTGTCCCCTGTGCTATACGCACGCGCCATGAATGGTGCATGCGGGATGTGAAGGTAGTACTCCACAAATTCTCGAACAACGGTACGAACTGAGATGGGGTGATCATTCCCACGCTCGACCGCCTTTACCTTCTCAAGGTGCCCAGGAATACCAAGGACACTCTGGTACTCAATTTGATACGAGGCTGCTTAGTGCACCTTAGAGCGCCAGACATGGAATACTGCGGGAAAAGTCTCCAGTGTCGTGGCCGGAATTTGAACTCGGGCCGCCCGATTCGTAGTCGGACGCGTGAGGTCACGGCGACTCATTATCCCAGCCTCGTTGTCCAGGAGTTCGGTCGAAGATCTTGCAATGGCAGATTCGAATCCTGTTGCCACTGTCTGTTATTTTCCAGGTCTTTTCTCAGTTCCACCAGATGAATGTCAGGATGGTACCTAAACTAAGAGACTGGCCGCCAACTTTCCCATCCTGGCCACTAGGAAACTTCTTTCCCGAGGGATATTATCCTTCCATCATGTAATGAACTTAGACGACAACTTCTGTGTAGGTCACATTAATAATAATAATAATAATAATAACTTATGCAAAGTGTCAAAAGAACAATGGAGAATGAATTACAATAATACCTATCTTGACCTCGATCATAGGACCTAGACAAATCAATAAAGAATTACAAGCATTAGAATTGGCAACAATGTTATTCAGAAGGGTGTAATTCTCGCAACATGGTGAATTGTAAGGAAATTCCTAAAGAATAAAGAATAATTTTATTCTTTTGGGAAAGCAGGAGTAAGATGGGGTAAATGTCATTGGTAAAAAGTGTTTCCATAAGAAAGTACGAAACAGAAATGAACCTTCAGAGTAACCAAACATTTTTTTTTCTCTTTTGTAAATTAAAACCTACAAACTTATTCAAACACGATCTCGTTCGTAACACATTCAATATATACTCACAATCAAGTCAGTCATCTTCTGCTGTCACTCGCGTCTTGTTGACAGACAATTAGTTAACATATTCATAAACTTCTCTGCAGTACCTTCCACATGCTCGGTAGGTCCTACCTCACCTTCCCATAGTACGTAATTAGAAGCTCTTTACTTGGGAACAGACATCTGGAAGAATTCGCCAATAATCAAACGAAATAATAATCCCCCACTTTCTTCTGTTTCTAAAGTTAGGAGTAGATCACACAAGAATTAAGTGAAGCATCTAATCATCTCCCTCTTTTATTTTTAAATATTCTTCTGCTGTATGTTTGTGTACGAGGAATTCCAAAACCTGTATCGTGGCAAGGTACAGCAAATAGCTTTGGTTGGATGAACCACTAAATCACTCGGATTCTCCCCTCTAGCGGTAACTTCTTGAATTATGGTTGTAAGCTATGGCCACGGGGAGAGGAGGAGTGGGTATGTATCTTGCTTCAAAGAGAGCTAGGGTAGAGGGGGGAGAAGTTGTGGTTGGTTGCCCACGTGCTGGGAAGAGCAAAGGAGATAATATGTGCGTGATTATATTTTGGTAGCTTGTTTTGTACGAAAATTGAACTAAGCACTTTTCTTTTAGTTTATTTATATAAAATTATATGAGCAACTAAAGATTTGGTTGGAGTAGGTTCTGATCGAAACTGTGTTAGAAACAGCAAATAATAGATGCCGGCCGAGCGGTCTGCGGCGGTAGGCCATCGGCTCGAAGGTCCCGGGTTTTAGTCCCGGTAAGGGCATGGGTGTGGATTTCGTGACGGGCCGAAGTCCAAGGTTACTAGACTGGCCCATATAAAAA